>NIPM01000168.1:481677-514662 GCA_002738285.1 Holacanthella duospinosa | reverse complement strand
TTTTTTTTTTTTTTTTTTTTTTTTTTTTTTTTTTTTTTTTTTTTTTTTTTTTTTTTTTTTTCAAAATTATGTTTCAAACATTGTGTGTTTGGGTGGTAATTACATACTGCAAAGTCAACTTTTACTTGCTACGACTTTCTCTGCTTTTTTATAAATTTCTATACAAAATTTCAAGATTTGATGATATTGTAAATGGTTCATTTGAATTTTTTTTTAATGATTTACAATTATTTCTAATAAAAAAAAAAGTGAAACGCCAAATCTTTGATTTTCTAAAAAATTTGTATACCTGATGATAACATATTAACGAACACTACTCAATTACAGTAAATATTATACTCCGATTTGTGATTGATTTATTATACCAATTTGCAATTTAGGATCAACTCCACCGAATCATGCGGTTAATGTTCAACCCTTTTGCTTTTTTTTTTTATTTTTTTGCTCTCATAATTTTTACGGATGAATTTGAGACTATCATTTGATGTTGAATGATTCGTATTGACTTGTTAGATAGTTTTTTACAATTCTAAACTGCGATTGGAATTTGACAATAATGATATGAACAAGCTATATGACTCATGTAATATTCTTAGTTTGGAAGAGAGACTAAAATATATTACGTTAATTGAAACTTATAAATTACCAAGTACAAGAATTCTAAATCTTGAAAAATACTTTATGGTAAAAGAACACATCTATGACTCAAAACTAAAGGGAACTTTTGAAATGATTAGAAAAAATACTGAGTTTTCTAAAAAGTCTTTCAGTGATAGAGCAATACTGATATGGAATAAATTCATCCAAACTCATAACTTGGACGAAATAGTCACATTGGGAAAGTTGAAAAAAGAAGCTAAAGAGTGGGTAAAGGAATCGAGAACTGTAGAATTTACCAGTATGTAAATTAACTATGGGCTATAACCAACTCATGCCAATTCAAAGTGTAAATCACTCTAAAAATTAAGATTACTTATTATTATTTTACTTAATTAGTCCTGCGTATGCGGGGATGTCTTAGCAAATTCACATTTTTATAAAAATGATGCTCTCTGACACTTGAATAAATTATCAAACAAAAACAAAAAAAAGATGTCACATNAACATTTTTATAAAAATGATGCTCTCTGACACTTGAATAAATTATCAAACAAAAACAAAAAAAAGATGTCACATGAAGAAGTTAGAGTGGTTACCGTATTATTATTTTTTTGCAGATGAAAAATAATAAGTTTGAACGTAATATTTGGATGGGAAACAACGAACCCCTCTAAATCTTAACAATTGTTAAAATTCAAATGAGATTTTTATTCCTATTGTTAAAGAATAAGATAGTTTGCCNAATTGTTAAAATTCAAATGAGATTTTTATTCCTATTGTTAAAGAATAAGATAGTTTGCCTTGACATTATGGTGGTTATGGTCAACAGAAACCCCTAATTCTGATATGAATGACTCAAGAACAGTTATTTGCGTATTCTGTGGCTTAAAGCTTATTCAGGCGAATTTATACGTCAGTCCAAATCCAATCTCAAGTTCTTAACTTCATTCTATAAGCTTTTGGAAATTCTTTAAAAAAATCCTTAAGTCATGTCGACATTGAGGAAAAATATGATCATTAATTTAGATTTTGAGAATATAACTTTCAATTTTAATTTTATTATTTATTATTTATTATAATTGTGTGAAAAAATTCTTCTTATGAGACTAGAAATCAGTTTTTGAATATAGTAATTTCCTTTTACATGCGATGATGGACTGACGTAGGTTTTTTTTTTTTTCTTCTTCCCATTGAATTGGTTTCGTCGAAAGTGACGAGTGACTAACTCAATCATAATTAAATCAAATAAGGGTTAGGTGATTTAGTTAAAAAAACGACGAAAGTAAAAAATTTCAAATTTTCTCTGTTGTAGACACACGGTTGTTCATTTTAATTATGTGGATTGTTGGAGCATTTGTAATAAAGTTTTGAATAAATTTTTCTGACGTCGTTTAACATCTGCAAATAATAGGCAGATTTTTCGTTAATCAGAAATTATAAAAAAATTTTTTATGAGATTAAATTTCATAAAGATTTGTAGAAGCTATAAAAATTGAGAGTTGTTTTTGTTTCAGATGTTTTCAAATTATTGAAATTTATAAAAAAGTTTGTATAATTTATTAACATTACATTATTGTTGATGTCAGTTCCAATGATCAAGTGGTTATTTATAAAGTTTGAGTTATAAAACTCAATTGTAAACATGGGAATAATACTTTTGTCAAGGTTGCTGTTGCTATGAGGAATTTTGATTTTTTTTAAATTTTTCATAGCAACCTTGACTCTTGTAATATTTTTAAACATTGCTTTCACATGAATAATTTTAAATTATTCAATAAAAATGTTTTCTTCTAACAAAAACTAATAAATGTAATTTAGGATTTATCGAAAATTTTAAATTTTTTTTTATATATATAAACAGTGTTCGCCAAATCCCCACTTTTGACACTTGTTCTCCGGGGTAATGGGGATTCCGGGGATTATGGGGTTTATACCGGGGGACTAAAAATAGTAATATGCTCCAAATTCAAATTTGTTGCGGAAATTCAAATTTGATGTCTAGTCGATTTTAATTCATACTTTTAGTTTTGGATTGATTCGAATTTAAAGTAGTTTTGATTATTATTGTGTATTCCAATTTTGACTTAAACATAGCTTCAGATTAGTAATTTATTGTTTTATTACTACACTTTCAGTTTTATCTTTTATACTAATTAAAATGTCAGAAGTAGGAGCAACAAAGAAATCTACCAGGGTAGGTGAAGTCCAACAGAAACAAAGCTTCCGCAAAAAGTAGGCAAATGTTGCATGGGTCACTGGCTCATCTTCCTGACTCTGGATGACATTCTAATTCTTACTTTCTATTTCTTTAGACAAAGCGCGGATTCTTCAATAAAATTAATACAGTATTTATTTTACCTTTATTTTTATAAAAATTTAAAGTTTTCCGCCTACAGTAAACCTCGGATATGCCGACCTCGGTTACCACGGACCCTCGGTTACCACGAACCACTTGGTCCGGTCCGCGCCCTGAGATAGGGAATTTGTGTATAAATGGAACGGCTAAGCCGAACTCGGTTAAGCCAAACTTTCGGCTACCACGAACGCCTTATCGTGGCCCCAGTCCATAAGTCACATGCTTTTTTACCTCGGTTAACACGAACACCAATTAATTGATCAATTTTTAAAGAATCTTCACCTTTTTTCTTACAAAATTTAACGAATAACTTCTTTTGAATGACTTTTCAAACATTGAAATTCGACAGTAAATGAACCAATGATATATTTTTAGTCATTTTTAGTCATTTTTAGTCTCCACAACAACTTACTATTATAAAGTAATGGTAAATTAAAACTACCTCGGCTAAGACGAACAAATTATTCCCCAAGTTGTATGTTCGGCTTACGCTTAAGCCGAACCTCGGTTACCACGAACCATATTTTCCGGTCCCTTGAAATCCGGCTTATCCGAGGTTTACTGATTTTTATTTCTCCCATTAATCCCCAGGGGATTTGAAATCTTCTCCCCCGGGATCCCTAGGTTTTCCCACCCCCAACTCCCCAGTTCCCCTGGGGGATGCCGAACACTGTATATAAACCCTATTAAACCCGATTATAAATGAAAATTATTGTCTAATGAAAAATCTAAGATAGAAAAAAGTTCAAAGTAAAATTCTTAAATAATTTAAGTAATCCATTTAGAAATATTGTTTTTTTTTTAATCTTCAGCTAACATCCACAAAGTGTTGTTCCTTGTTTTCTTAAAATGAATCTTACGAAAAGAAAAAATTTTAAGTCATATTATCATGAAAAACTTAAAAATTACTTTTGGAAAAGTCTAAACTATGTATCAACTATCCATTGTTATCAAAATGGACACAATGGGATTTGAAAAGAGAGAAATAGAAAGATGCACTTAAAATTGTCGGAAGTTTATGACTCTTTCTCACCTGTCGCCATACAAATCTTAAATCTTAAATCTATGTCACCGGATTGGGTCCTAGACTCACTCTTCTGACCTTTTTTTTTTTTTTTTTTTTTTTTTTTTTTTTCAGGAATTTGAAACCATTCTTTGATACTTGGAACGGGATAAAAATTTTCCCTTGAACTCAAAAAAAAAGAGTATTTTTTTTTTAAATGAAAAGAATTAGAATAAATATTTCTTAAGAAAGCCTCACTCCAAGACGATTCACCTGTCCTACTAATCTCAATTGTTAGATTCATCAGGAGCCAAATAACCTCCCTTTATTTCTATTTTCTCGAAATGGTCAGTGAAAAGAAAAAAAAANTTAGATTCATCAGGAGCCAAATAACCTCCCTTTATTTCTATTTTCTCGAAATGGTCAGTGAAAAGAAAAAAAAATACTTTTCTGGTTCCTGTTCATGAAAATGTTATTATAAGGTTCTCGTTGATTCACTTCAAAAATTCTCAATGATTCCTACAAGAGATTCCTACAAGGCAGAAAGAGATCAGTAGTTTATCAATTCAAATTCCTCAAACTTTTTTTTTTTTTTACTTTGACATTTACCTTATGATAGAAGTAGGCTGAGTAAGGACTTATTTGATACATTACTTAATTCNTTAGATTCATCAGGAGCCAAATAACCTCCCTTTATTTCTATTTTCTCGAAATGGTCAGTGAAAAGAAAAAAAAAATACTTTTCTGGTTCCTGTTCATGAAAATGTTATTATAAGGTTCTCGTTGAGTCACTTCAAAAATTCTCAATGATTCCTACAAGAGATTCCTACAAGGCAGAAAGAGATCAGTAGTTAATCAATTCAAATTCCTCAAACTTTTTTGNAGTAGTTAATCAATTCAAATTCCTCAAACTTTTTTTTTTTTTTACTTTGACATTTACCTTATGATAGAAGTAGGCTGAGTAAGGACTTATTTGATACATTACTTAATTCGAAATTCACACATTAATTTGATCAAATTTTATACAATTATTAAGACCAAATGCGTGTGGTTATGTTTTGGAAAATGGCACATTGGCATCGTTTTTTTTTTTTTTTTTTTTTTTCAAGGATGAGTTCAATTTTAATCATAAAAAGACTAGATAATAGATATAATAGATAGTTTACATTGTAAACAGTTTCAAAATATAGAACGTTGGTATAGTTTTGTAAAAATTTGATCTGATTTATAATCAGGACTTTCTTATTCCGTTTTTATTCGTTTAAAATTTGTGGATTTGAAAAGTTTTAAGTTTTGAGGGAGAGAGGAGAGACATTATTGGACTTAAATGTTTGTCCCTGTAGAGAATAAATTGGATTTTTTTTTNGAGAGAGGAGAGACATTATTGGACTTAAATGTTTGTCCCTGTAGAGAATAAATTGGACTTTTTTTTTCTTCTGAAATTTAAATTTATGGGAACATCAACATAATTGGTCCACTGTACTGTTTGACTGTTCATATGGTTTGAAGTTTCGAGAGAATAAATTTTTTTCACCGTGAGTAAAATTAGACATCAACATCACTGCTGGTTGGTTAATTTAATTTGCAAAATCTCCTTTAATCAGAATGACCTTGGTTTGGTTGGCATGTGGGAAACAAAGGACTACTAGCTCATGAATGATCATTCCCATTGATTTCGCAAACTCTTTCCAAACCAGTAGAAAAAACATGAGAATTAAATATTTATAATTCCTTCTATTTCACTAGTAAATTCTGTCTTATTACATCTAATCAAACTTTAAAATTGGAGCTGTTTACTAAGAAAAAAATATTTAGTTTCTAAACCAAAAAATCCGTTGCGTAATGATATCAAAATGAGTTGAATAAATATTACGCAAAATTCTTTAAATTTGTTTTTATATTTATATTTGTATTTAGTAACAAAAAGTTTCAGTTTGTAGAATATGAGTCATATTTGTATAGTAAAATAAGGCAGTCAAAACTAGTAAAATAAAAATTTGAATTTTTTGCATAAATATTCAAAAAAAAATTTTTTTTTTTTTTTTTTTTTTTTTTTTTTTTTTTTTTTTTTTTTTTTGTTTCTTTATTCAGTCTCAACCTCAGCCTCAGCCTTATTTCACCTTGAAAATGTAAGGAAGAAAGAAAAAGAGTTAAATTTTAATCTCCATTGTTGTCTTAAGACGAAGAATGGAATTTTTAGTAAGAATTCATCCATGTAGAGACAAGAGAGTTCCTTCCACACCTTCTACACTGCTCTTCATCCAATTTACCTCATGCCATTTTCATTATTCAATTTTTGACTTCCTTAATTACTTTTACACTCTTTACTAAGCTATTATATGAATAATTTATCCTCTCATTCACTTTATTTTTTTCGTATATTTGATATTTCCTAGTGCTGGAAGTAAAGGATGGGCTTAACATGTCAAGATACTAATACATAGTTGAAAAGAAAGGGTTGTTTAAATTTGGAAATAGTAAAGTATTGTACTGTAGTATCTACTTACCTTTATTCATATTCATAAGATCCAACCAGATCATCTCTACTCACACCATTCACCTATTTTATACTCTCCGTTACCGTCAGTTTTACATTTTTTAATCAAAAATAGAGATTTTTTTTTTTCATTTTGNATTCATAAGATCCAACCAGATCATCTCTACTCACACCATTCACCTATTTTATACTCTCCGTTACCGTCAGTTTTATATTTTTTAATCAAAAATAGAGATTTTTTTTTTCATTTTCTTATATCTAATTTTGATAATGAAACAAACAAAATTTTGATATGAAACAATGTCCGCTTCGTCTCTATCTTAGATAGGTGTAATACATGAAATTTTGATATTTTTTTTTCTAAGAATTGATGAGTATTTGAAAGGTAAAAGAAAAATGTGAATAAGTTGATTATAAACCGGCGGTATGTTTTGAAAGATGTGAATAGTTGATAATGATTTATTAGACTGCGTGAACATAGATTAGTAAAATGAAGGTGAATGTGTAGTGAATTGTTGTTAGTAAAGTATAGTCTAATAAGCCTGAGCAGGTGCGTTTCCCTTTGTTATTTCCTACTATACTCTCTTACTTGTATGGATTTGTCTCATAGTCTCAGAAATTCAACAATACATGGTAGAAATTCTAACTTTTACAAAACCCAAGTCTTTTAGTTTTGGTTAGTCTTCTCGTGTTTCTGGTTTACGTGTTCTAGAAAATTGATCTCTTCTTTCTTCACATTCACAATACTACGGGATCCGTCACGGTTTCTTTACCAGTAAAATATATTTATTTTTTTTTCGATTATTCTTAATTAATCTTATAACTACTATCAGTTTAAGTTATCGTTACAATTGAAATTGATAAGAGTATACTTAAATTTTTAGCTCATTGTGAGAATGATTATGAGAAAAAAGTTTAACAGAAGGGAGTAAAGATATAACTTTTAGTACTTTTCCATTTCACGCCTATTCTTATCATCCTCACTGTGTCTCTTCTATATATTGTCTGTCTTATATGATAAATTGAATAGAATTTACCGAATAACGGGGTTTGAACTAGGGATTGCAATTGAAGACCGTCCCCGATCAGGGAATCGGGGATTTCGGGGAAATAGATTCCCTGGAAACGCTGGGGATTCCCGATCGGGGAAAATAACATCAACATAATGGAATTAAGTTCTGTTTTTTCTTTTTTTTTTTTTAAATACAAACTTGATTTTATTTTCCTAATGCAAATATTAAAAAAAAAAATAATATTAAAAGAACAGAAGTGGATCTATTGAAAAGCAAGTTAAAGATAGAAAATTTCTTCCAAATGCTTTCCTTTTGGAAGAGTGCCCAAAATGAAAGTGGCGTTTCCTCGTTGAATAGCTAGACTTATTCGCTGAATCATTTATTTGTTTTTCTTTTTGTTATTTGTTTAAAAAAATTTTTTCATAATTGTTATTTTTTTTTTCACAAAAGTTTGTTAGTTTGTTGTGAATGGTGAAATGCAAAAAAAACGAAATCGGGGGACCGACGGGGAAAACGGGTATTTCCCCGTCCCCGTTGTCGGGGCAATTTCCCCGTCCCGTTCAAACTTTGAACGGGATAATCTTTTAAAAGAAATCATGATTGATGGAATTATGTCTAAAAAATTTTTTTTTTTTTTTTTTTTTTTTATACAAAGGAGATATATTGAATGAATTTTTTAAATTTCTTAAATTTTGAAAAGTTTTTTTATTTAACATCATATTTCATAAAGACAGTTTTAGTGATAGTCAATTCCGATTATTATTTTTTTTTATTGGAAATAGTTATTGATTTATGAAATAATTTATCTTGTCATTGTTATTAACCTTGTGCTGAATTCTGAATCCTTCTGAATCTTTAATCATATATTTGTGGAAAGAAATATTAGGTTTTTCAAAGGAAAATATTTCCATTGGTTCCCTATATTTTTATTCCAATTTTTAGGAAATTTATGATTAATTTCAACCTCGCTAGACAAAGTTCGCCTCTTTCTCACGGTCATTAGCATAAAAATATTTTTTCATTGTTGTAACTTGTAAAAGAAGAAATTAGGAAGCGACAGTAATGACAGAAAAGCGATGTCATATTTAGTAGTATTTTCTCTATTACAATAATAATTTTTTTGATAGTTCTTTTTTAGTTTTCTATTGTTGTAATTTTGGTTTTTAACGACAGTCTTTCACATAATTAATTTATTATTTTTATATTCACATCAGAGGAGGTGTTGAGTACCGATAGGAGTAAATGTGTCAAAATTTTTTATTTTTTCTCTGAATTAAATGGTGCTAATGATGTTGTTGTTAATGATTATTTGTGTAAAATGGTAGAAGACATTATTTCATTATTGCAAACATTTTCACAACAATGGTTTATAATAATGTAGTATGAGTAGACTCAATATATATATTGGTTAATTAATTAGGCAGATTCTGAGCGAAACTCACTAATTACCTAATAATAAAAAATTTTTTTTTTGAGTAATTTTCGACATTTTCTTCCGCATTTTTTTTTTTTTTTAGTCTTAATCGTTTGTCCTTTGGGTATCGCTAACATCAATATGCTTACTTAAGATTGCTGTTATTTTGCCTAAGAAAAGGGAAATTGTTTCATTGTTGTGCAAGTCAAATTAATTCTTTATGAGTTTAAGAATATGAAGAAAATTACGAATGAGTTGATTTTTTTTTTTTTTTTTTCTGTTAAGTAAAAGGGTTAAAAGGTGAAGTGATTGAAAAGTGAAAATTGAAAGATAAATTTTTTATATTATAAATTTTCTTAACCATTTTTGAAGACGTAAATTATAAAAATGTGAAAGACAGGTGTGTTAGAGAGATTTTTGTTATAAATTATTTTCNAATTTTTGAAGACGTAAATTATAAAAATGTGAAAGACAGGTGTGTTAGAGAGATTTTTGTTATAAATTATTTTCTTACTAGCCTGTCTATAAGTAATTTGATTTTGTTCTGCTCGCTCAGAGTTGAAACATTCACAACAATACTCTCGCACTTCCTCTCATAAATGATGAGTAGATTTATATAGAAGGAATCAAAAAATTTTAATAAAGAGGACTAGAAATTAACCAGTTTCATGACTTAATTTCTATCCTATTCCTAACATTACTTATTCCCACTCGTTTAAATCAACAACCCTAGTCATGAATTTAATTTTTCGAACGTGAGATGTATAAAATTCATACTGGCAAATTTAATAAATTTTTTGCAAATTGTAAAGAGAGAGAAAATAATAGGAAACTAATCATAAAACTTGTTATTTATTAATTTATTCTTTTTCGGATAGGGTGTGGCTTGTCGTACTTAAGTTATGAGGGGAAATTTTTTTTGACATGATTTAACTAAGAAAGTGTGCCTGCTTGAAATTTTGATTACTATAACTTTTGATTGGATTGAGCAGAATTCTATTCTATCCATTGGGTATTAAAGTATTAAAGTATTAAACTAAAAAACAAGTAAGAATCAAGTAAAAGTGATAAAAATTAAATAGTACTCAAAATTATTAAACTACTAAATTTTGGTGAAAATTAATCAACTACTAAAAGGATTCCGTTGAATTGTTTATTAAAAATTTATAGCAGAATTTTAATTTATTAAATAAGAAATATCAAAATTCAAAATATTAAAACAAATCCATATAGTGTTATTTCTATTTCTATTTCCATTTCCATTTCCAATGATATAGATTGATTATTAATTTGATATTAAACAATCACGTGATTACTATTATATAGTTGACGTCCATGGTTGGGAAGTTTTTATAAGGTTTTGGAAAAATTATGACCGGAAATTACAAAAAAAAATTATTTTTTTTTTGCCAGAGCTTATAAAATACAGTGCATTCACTGTATTTTCCATTGTATTGTCCATTGAGAATGAAGTTTTTTTTTATATAAATCTTGAATATATACAGTATGTTCAAATAATAAGGCGAAATTTTTGAGAAATATTTTTGTGAAAAATCCAAACTTGATTCTATTCTATGTCAGACTTTTTCACACATTACGAATTGCTCAAGCTACTGAAAATCGTTACTACGAAATTTTAGTTAAATTTTTTTAGTTTAATCGTCACTATGAAAGTTTAGTTCAATGTTTTTAGTTTTAAAAGTGTAGGAAGGTACTAAATTTGTGATAGTTTTGAAAACTTTCGGGAAATTTTTATATAATACAATTTATTGTTAATTCCTGATACAAAAGGTAAAAAAGCTTCTAATAACTTCATAAATACATAAATTCCTTTACAGTTTAAAAATACAATTTAATTCTATCTACTCTAAATTGAATTAAGTTTCCTTTAATTATAATACTCTAATCAAAATATTATAAGCATTATATAAATTTACTCAATGTAAACGAGGCTCTTATTCAAGATCTATTATGCCTTCAAGGCTCCTCTTCCGGCGGGCTTGCTTACGTTCATATTTGAACACTCTGTAGTTTGAAATTTTGGTACTTATTTTTATATCAAAATTTTTTTTTGGTTAAAGAAAGTGTTGAGAAGTGGACCATGTATCTTTAAATTTGAATCATTGAACCATGGAAATGGACAGCAGCGGCTGTTTTTTTTATTTTTTTTTTTGACATAAATGGAAGAGAGTAATAACGTTTGTGGATGTTTTGGATTAAATTGGATACAGTGTGTAGCCAACCCTGTCGAGATGGAATTCATAAGGACAACTGGTGGTGATTTCTTGGTTTCTACAAGCAGAAGATCCTAGGGTACATGAACTTCATCTTCCATTGTTAGCTTTTTTACTAATTTTATTTTCATTGTTAGAACGGATGGTTGTGTTTGTGTATATGAAGAAAGGGTTGGGCCCAAAGGGGAAAATGATCATAATCTACCTCACATTCATTTTGAAAATCATTCACGTCTGGATTCTTCATCTTTCGTGCCATTTCAATTTAACCATACACCATACACCATACACCATACCATATAAAACCGGTGTTTCTCTAACTTAAAAAAAAATATATTTTTTTTTTATTATATCTGCACAATTTAGCATTTGAGCAGGAGCTAATTTTTTACATTAATTCTTCGCTCCGTCTGTTTTGTCATTTTAAACTAGCTATTATTATGTGATGTGGGATAGCGTAAATAAACGTAGTAGTTGTAGTTTGTCAAGAAGAGATTGTAAGAAACGGGATTTAAAAGATTGACTATTTTTTTTTATCTTCATCCTTTTAAACTAACAATGTCATTCGTCATCTAAATAATTATTAAATATGAATAGTGTTGTATGAATGATAAAAATTATCCCTGGTCTCTCTTGATTGGTCAAAAATCCTGATCATTATCAAGCTATTTATGTCCATTGAGTAATAATCAGTTGGATTTCTTTATAAATATGATGAAATCATTGCAAATTATTTGCATTACTTTGAGCTTCATGCGTGTAGGGATTCTTTTGGTTTTTTTTTTTTACTATTTTTGGGTCTGAGGACGGTGAGACTGTCTGAACAACAATGAAACCGTACATCTCTGTCTCATAATTCAAACCGTGCCAATGAAAGAATGGAAACTGAATAAGGGTGATGGTGCAAGAGGATAATCCTCAGATTGAAAATGGTCTGTAGAAAAATGGCGAAATTATTGACACAATTGAATGGACTTAAAACTGAAAGTAGAATTAAGGACCACTCTGTACTATTTTTTTTGCATTTTCTTCCATCTTGCAAACTAATGGGAATTTTCAAATGCGCTTGGTGTCTTCTCTTCTCTTCTCTGTAGTCTGTAGTCTGTAGAATATGAAACTCTGTTTAAGAAACTTGTGCCACTAGCATACATATTTTGCACATTCATTCATTAATTTTCAATTTTTGCAAACTCACTCAAGTGATTTTTTGTTTTTTTTTTCATAATTTTGAATTATCATTTAGGTTTTTCGTGATCAGATTTTTGTAAAAGTTAAATGGTTACTGTGAATCTTAAACTCCTATAGAATAATATGTGGCCTTGATTACATTTACATTACAACAGTAAGTTAGGCATATAAAAAACAAAGTTTGTAAATATGTTAAAAAATAGTGTTTTTTTTTTNTTACATTACAACAGTAAGTTAGGCATATAAAAAACAAAGTTTGTAAATATGTTAAAAAATAGTGTTTTTTTTTTGTGTTTTGGTAATGGGGACAACCGACAGTGTCGAAAAATTCTAAATTGATTTGATTTAAGCAAAAAATAAAAAAAATTAACTCAGAATTTACCGTTGTGGACTCTGGGTTTGGATGAAATTGTATGACGACGGTCTGTCGTGATTGGCCACCGCAATTAATCAGAGAATGAATTCTTATTCTTTTNGGATGAAATTGTATGACGACGGTCTGTCGTGATTGGCCACCGCAATTAATCAGAGAATGAATTCTTATTCTTTTGAGATTATTATTATTGTTGACAGATTTGAATTAAAGAACTCTATTCTTCTGCCACCTGACCAATCAGGTGAATTCATTAAGAACAAAATACACTGCGGTGGGTATCTGACATGTCCCGTTCCTTGTCATGTTGACACATTCAGTCTCCTTCTGCTATGACAGAGGAACGCATATCATTATTAAAGTCTCATTGTTATCATATGAGAATGAGACAACAATGATGTCTAAAATAACTAAAAACGATGAGATTCTTTCGATAGTGATACAACTGACTTCTAACCTTCAGCGATAGGAAGCATTTATTGTTACTAAACGCTTCCGGTATCTTTCAGACTATACAGGACAACGACAGTAGAAAAGCGTAAGAAAAATTTCAAAAAAAAATGATAAATCCATTATAAAAATTTAGGAATTAATTGATAATCTAGTAAATCCGTGGGTTTAAAACTAAAACTAAAATTGTTGTAGATATTTGGGCGTGAGGTGATAATAATTTTTTGAATTGTTTCCTAATAAGTTGGACTAAATGAGAACAATGGTTATTGTTGATCCATATTGCGTGTTTTGTGCGTCAGTCTCGATCCATTTCCCATTAGGAATAGGATTATTGATAGAAAGACAGTAGGTGGGAAGGTTATTGTTATTATTATAATTTTTTTTTTCATTGTTATTCCTAATATTTCATAGACTACCTTAAGGGTCATTGACAGGTAGGAGTAACAATGTGGAGCAATCAACATTGTTCTTAAGTACTTATATATTTCTATGTCTATTAAAATTCTTTGTTAACGTGAGAAGATTTTGTATTTTGTTAAGTAACTATCTAGGAGTTAGTGCTAATGGCTACTGACTACTGGCTACTGGCTATTGGCTAGTGATGAGATGGCCCTTGAAATCATTAACCAATCAATCAAACTAAAAACTAAGGTTAAATCATAATACAGTGAAGTTCGGCTATAGTGACTGCGGGTATAATAGAACTCCGGCTATAGCAAACCATACTGTCCGGTCCCTGCCAAGCAAATGGGAGATTATGTGTTAAGTAGTCCGGTTATAATGAAATCGGCTATACTGAACTTCCGGCCATAGTGAACCAAACCTACCGTACCGAGAGTCATTTTAGCCGGTTATAGTAAACAGGCATGAAATATTTCTGAATTCCGCAATGAATTTTTTATTATTCTTCTATGACAATCTATGTACCCGACTTAGTTGGGACCTTAGAGTGAGTTTTAGTCAACACACTCAGTTTAATAGTCAAATCCAGTCACAAAATATTTTTCGTTGTTGCTTAGAATAACTCCATTTAGTGGGAAGAAGTTCATGGGACGTGCCAGTGTGTTATTTTACTCAAATGTTACTAGATGTAAAAAGTAACACATTATTAGTCACCTCTTCCTACCTGCCAACACAAATAGCCTATGGGCCCAGGGAAACAAGCTTCAAAGCCAAGAGCTAGTTCGAGTGGAGGGACCAAAATGAGTGAAAATTTTACCCAAATCAGTATTGCGAGAGTTTAGGAGAAATTGATGGAAGCGTCGACTCTAATTGAAATGGAAATTTATCATTTTAACATAACCGTATTCAGTCTTAAGCAAATTTTCATCACCTAGTACTTCTCTACATCGACGTAGCTGAATTTATAGTATAATATTTGGATATAATGAACAATTATTGAAATATAGGGTCCGTTCACTATACGCATATAATGAACTCCGGCTATACTGAACAAATCTTACCGGCCCCTATGGAGTCACTATAACCGAACTTTACTGTATTATGTTTTTTTGTTTGTTTGTTTAAAGGCGAGGGGATCCAGGGACAACGACAGTGATGATGGGGAGGGGTATTAGTGGCTCATCGTCAACCACAACCATGCACCACCATCCCACTGTCCCAGTGACAGAGGACACTCCGCCTGACCTCCTCGAAGGGACAATGGACCTCCTTGTCATTCTTCCTTCCAAGAAAAACATCCGCATGACTGTCAACAGGAGGTAAATTCCATTTTTTTTTNATTAGTGGCTCATCGTCAACCACAACCATGCACCACCATCCCACTGTCCCAGTGACAGAGGACACTCCGCCTGACCTCCTCGAAGGGACAATGGACCTCCTTGTCATTCTTCCTTCCAAGAAAAACATCCGCATGACTGTCAACAGGAGGTAAATTCCATTTTTTATTTTTATTTTTATCATTATCATCATTCCCATCACTTTCCATCTAATTTTAGCCGTTCTTTGAACTCTTTGAGTCAATAATTAAAGTTAGTATACCGTAGGAATAGGAAGAGCAAGGTACGAAAATACTTGATACTAATTCACAATGTTTTCAAAAAACACGTATGATAAAACTTTTTTTTTTTTTTTTTTGCAATGAAATGACAAGGATTAGTTTGTTTTATAGATAAGCATGGTTGAACAGTGTTGTTTCTGGAGTTTGCAATTTTTTTTTTTTTTTTTTTCATTTTATATAGTTTCTGTATAGATGAGAAATTTTGGAAACTGAAAAGTACAAATAATTATTTATGTTCCCGAAAATGAATTCCATTGTTTTGTTTTACATCTTATTCCAGCAATATTAATTATTGTATTCTTATCCACCATTTTGAAAGAATAATTATTATTATTTGAATACTTGAGCGTTTTTATTTGACTAGTGCTTTCTTTTTGATTTAAACGTATTCCGTCAGGTAATATTAAAGTGGTCAATTGTTGTGCTCTATGAGCGGTGACGGTTCTGGTTAAGAAGAAGAACCAATAATTCTAACATTTGGTCATAGAATTTTTGAAATGTTTTGTAGTTTTTCCTTAGCANTTAAACGTATTCCGTCAGGTAATATTAAAGTGGTCAATTGTTGTGCTCTATGAGCGGTGACGGTTCTGGTTAAGAGGAAGAACCAATAATTCTAACATTTGGTCATAGAATTTTTGAAATTTTTTGTAGTTTTTCCTTAGAAAAAAAATGTGAATATTTATTATTGTTCTTTGTGTTTTAATGTTGATTTATAAATAAAAATTCATAATTTCAGGACACCTATAATGGATTTATTAATTCAGGTGACAACAGCTAATAAGATCAATCCTGGTGGTCATATTGTCCAAGTACGAAACGAAATTGGACGAGAGTTACAGTATAAACCAAGCACGCCTATTGGTAAGCTCAATTTTTTTTTTTTTTTTTTTTTTTTCTCAAATTTTGGCAAAAAGAAAATTTCTCCATAATGCTTTTTTTTTATTAATAAGAAGACTCTTTTTAAAAGAAGTTAATAATAATACAAGTGAAATAACGTGAGAGTACGGGGACGATTTTAATTGGAGGCCATTTGTAAAGAGTTGATAATTTCTATCGAAAATACGATATTGAAAAAAGGTCGATGTTCTCTCGTTAAGGAATCTTAAGTTGCATCTTGCTTTCACAAATCTCTCATATCTCCCACTTATTTGTGTTTTATGTTAAATTATATTTGAATTCAATTAATAACTTATTTAANATTTGTAAAGAGTTGATAATTTCTATCGAAAATACGATATTGAAAAAAGGTCGATGTTCTCTCGTTAAGGAATCTGAAGTTGCATCTTGCTTTCACAAATCTCTCATATCTCCCACTTATTTGTGTTTTATGTAAATTATATTTGAATTCAATTAATAACTTATTTAAATGTAACTATTTTACAGGTGCTCTGGATACAACAACTATCGAAATAGTGCCAAAAAACCAAGTCAATGAATATATGATAGTCAAAAAACAATCTGCCAAACCACCCACACAACCTTTTGAACATACATTTCGACTCCAAGTAAATAAGAACTAACTAATCTCAAATCATCTTCTAAACAATAAATCATTTGTGTTTATTTTCTATATTATTAATTATTTAGGTCCATCTACCACGTAATCAACTCTACGTGATGAGAGTTGGACCGAAAACACTTTTACAAGACATTCTAGAAGAAGTATGTCAAGAAAAGAATCTCGACATTTCAAAATATGAAATCCGACATCCAGGTATCTTTATTTATAAAGGAATTTTTGCATTTTGCAATCTGGAAAATGAATATTATAGAATTCATTTAATAAGAAATTATCTCATAGAATACAAAGCGATGGTCAAATTGAGCTTAATAATTTTGTTAAATTTATAATATTATAGTTAATTTGGAAGAAAAATTGTCCTTGACAAATCGACTGGGTGATTATGGAATTCAACAAGTACGAGTTGTGTCGAAAAATTCACGAATTAATAGTTCGGTATCAAGTGCTGATATCATGGCACTTCAGAGGAGTGACAACGGACGACCTACCCAGGGTTCAATGGATTCCGCATTCAAATATAGTAGATCTGTAAGTCCATTGTTGTAAAAAAAAAAATTTTTTTTTTCTTTACAAATTTTCAATAGTTCACAATTTGAAAAAAATTTTTTTTTTTTTTTTTTTTGGAGTTGAGAGTAAACTACGTGGATATCATTTTGTAGATGGTAAGATTTGTGAGTCTAAATAGGATAGTCATTAGCAATCATCACATAAATATATTCAATAATTTTCCAGACTTTGTCATTGTTTGTTTGATTAAATCAATTTAAACGAAAGTCTGTCAACTTTGAATATAATACACCTGGAAACTTCCGATTCCATCTCTCTTATCATACTTTTTTTTATCACATCCGCTAGTATGGTGTCTAATCAGTTACTGTAAAGAGAACATTGCCTTTTTGTTTCACAATAGTTAATCTTGTTAGTTATGAATTACACACCGCATTTTTGCTAAATTTGCAAAAAAAAAAAAAAACGCTTAGGAACTTAAGATGTAAACTAACATTAAGTTGGCTTCATCGAGTTATGGAAGAGCGAAAAGTTATAAATTTTTCTACAAGGAATAGGATTAAGAAGTTTGAATATGGCTTCTATGTCAAATGGATCTTGTTATTGAATATAAGAAACAAGTAAGTGACAGGTAGATATGATTGAGCACAAGTGTTCTACTTATCTATACATGTGTATTCCACTACTCTATCAAAATTACTAACTGTCATTTACAAATTCAAATATAAAGTTGGTAAAATTTTGAAAAATTTTGAAAAAATTTGAGAAATTTTGAGAAATTTTGAGAAATTTGAAAAATTTTGAAAAATTTTGTAAAATTGACCCAATATGGTGTTATGGTTTTATGGTTTTCGTTTTTTTTTCAGAACACGTCATTAGATAAATAAGTTAAGATGATAGTATAATATTGACAAAATTGATTGTTGCGATAAAGAATATCTAACATTTTTGATGAAATAATTGTTATTATAAAAGTTATTAATTTTGAAATTTAGAATGCGCAAAAACTATGCAGTTTTAGTAGTAAAAATAATTTGATAATTTAATTAATTTTCAGAGTGTTGGGGATAGCAGTGTTAGTAGTGAAAGTGCGGCCAGCGCACGTGGAACTTCACCATCAGATGAATCTCGCTCAATTTCACCTCTTCCAATAACAGGAATACTTCCATCGAATATTAAATTGAAGTCATCACTTAGTACAGCTTCAAGTTCTGGTTCATCGACTACACCACCTATGGTTACTATGCTTAAAAAATCTATTTCATCGAATCCTCTCTTAACAACTCCATCATCATCCATGTTAGGATTAGATAAACCCAAGAAACGAACAGCTCCTCCACCTCCTTCAACAATGGTTCTACATAAACCATTGAGTCAAAGTATGTCACAACCATCAACAACTGGTTTAGAAGATAATAAAAAAGATACCCTCAACAGTGGAATTATAAAACCTATTGTACCAAGGAAGAAAAATAATCCAGCTCCCTTACCAGCACATGTCAATCAATCTTCTTGTCCAGGAGTACTTGACTCCAGTCATTCGAGACATAGTTCAGCTTCAGATAGTAGTGGTTATCATGAAACCTCTGCTTCCAGTATCTTATCTCAACAACACCAAGAGATGATTAGAAATCATAGGTAATAAAAATAAGCATCAATTTTTAATACCATAAAAGGAATTTCGAGATATAACAATATATTTTTTTTTTATAAATGCGACTAACTTTCATTCTTTTTTTTGACACGAGTGTAGTAAGTTGTATTTGTTCACTTTTGTTAAAAAAAATAACAAAACTATTAGAGAAGGAGTAGTAGGAGTAGGAGGAGTCTATTAAAAATATGGAAAATCTAATTTGATCTAAAAGTTGATATTAAATAGAAAAATTTCTTATTTTAAATTTAAAGGTCAATTTCTACGGGACGTAAATACGGAACTGGAAGTCTCTCATCACTAACAAATCCTCCGTCAGGAGGAACATTCGGCATGAGTACGGGAAGCACAAGTACGACAAATTTAACTTCTGGTTTAAGTATTTCATCTACTTCATTAACATCTTCTGGAGGATCAAGAAATAAACGAAAAGCTCCAAAACCTCCAATAGTATCGTCTCTTCAGGCACCATATGAATTAGAAGAAGAAATTGGAAGTAATAATATACCAGTAGGAGGAAGTGAGCTTGTGTCAACGTTAGAAAGTGAGAGTGAACGATCAAGTGTAGAAGTTAAGGTAGAAGTACACAGTTCTTTAAAGAAACGACAAGGACTTTTAGTAGAACGACATGATGAGACTGAAACTGAAACTGAAAAAGAAGGAACTACTATAATTAGTCAAAATGAAAAACCTATTACTCGAAGTCAAAGTCCAGAAGATGGTGGAAGTAAATCAACTACTTTAAAATATGGTAATCAAGGACTTAGTTTGAGTTCAACAACGTCATCTTCAAAAAGTAGTTCAACATTGACTAAATCCGAAGGGTCAGGTTCTGGTTCAAGNTTGAGTTCAACAACGTCATCTTCAAAAAGTAGTTCAACATTGACTAAATCCGAAGGGTCAGGTTCTGGTTCAAGTGTATCCATTACATCTTCATCATTCTCACCATCCCCACTTCCAGTAGATGAGATACAAAGTAGACATAGCCCTGTCCCAGCCTCTCCACCTCAGTCACTCTCACTTTCATCATCTAGTAGTAATACACCACCTCAAGGTAAGACTATGTCAAGGTCACATTCTTTGTCAAATTCCCCAATTACAAACTTACCACCACGTCATCTCATTTNGCGTATCCATTACATCTTCATCATTCTCACCATCCCCACTTCCAGTAGATGAGATACAAAGTAGGCATAGCCCTGTCCCAGCCTCTCCACCTCAGTCACTCTCACTTTCATCATCTAGTAATACACCACCTCAAGGTAAGACTATGTCAAGGTCACATTCTTTGTCAAATTCCCCAATTACAAACTTACCACCACGTCATCTCATTTTTAGAAATTATACTGGGCAGGATTCAGAACGATGGGAAAATTTTCTTACAAATCTAGAAAAAATTTTAGAAAAAAAAGCAGAATTTGTTTAAAAATTTAAATAAATTTGGATTTATAATGTCCAACTTTTGTCAAAGCTGGCAGTAAAAGTAGTAAAGCAGGTTTATAAAGGAAAATTATGTAAGAAATTTTTAATAAAAAAAATTTTTTTTTTAGATAAAATTGTTTAGTTAGATTGAGGAATAAAATTAACTCTCTTGTTTCTCTCTTCGGTTGCATGTTTACCTTAGCCTAAACCTCAACCCCAACCCAACCCGGCTACTGTTAATGAGAGAAAGAACGGTTTATGATTGTTACGGTTGAACAATGGTGAAAATACGGTTGAGGGAAGGGTAAAAAAATTAGTAGTCAAAGTTAGTGGTGACGGAATTGTAAATTAATATGCTTTTGCAAGGTCTAGCGCACTAATTTTAATATAATCCAACTAGATTAAGATGCTTTTATTTTTGCTTTTGGATTGGTCTCTTTTAGCTACTGCTGCACTTCCTTTTGATTATACAACTCCCAAGTGTAAACCTCGCACGAAACTTTATGCTACAGAAGTCAATGCCTCCTCTACTGTAATACCTCAACCAAAACCAAAACCAAGACCAGTATCAGGATCAGGATCAGGATCAGGACGTGAAGACAATGAACCAATGATGGAGGAGAATTCAACTTTGAGTAATCCTATTCCAAAATTTTCAGAACAAATTGAACCAAAATATCAAGGGTCTCATCATCAAACGCATCAGTACTTAAATTCAAATCCAGTCTCACCTCCTTCAGAACAACCTGTAAATCCATTATGTCGATTTGGAATCAAAGTATTACCAGATAATTGTCTTCATGACAGATTACAAGTACGATTGAGTCAAATTGGTCATGAGAATGTTGAATCAAATACAAATACAAATAATTATGANTCAAATATAAATACAAATAATTATGACAAAGAATCCTTCTTGTTGCCTAAAGATCAAGTGCATGCTGACCCATCTGCTACGGCTCAAAAACCGCTTTCAGGCTCATCAGAACAAGGCATGAAGAATCATGCTGTGGCTGCTCTTATTGTTGCTATTGAAAATGAAAAAACTGCTCAAAAAACTGCTAGTATTGCACGGCCTCCGAGACCGTCACCACCGCCAAACCGCGAGAATTTCCCTATTAAAAACACTACTACTACTACCACCACAACCAATGAAAATATTCAGAACTTACAAGCATCATTAAATTCTGATTTATTAAAATTTTATGAATCACAGCGACATCAAAAGTCCATACGTTCTATCGATATTGAAGAACAAGCTCCTTCTACCAATCATAAGGATGACAAAGACAAGAAAGAGGATGAACATAATTTGATATTATTCGATACATCACCAAGTCTTGAAAGTATGGAAAATTTGAAGTTGTCAATTTCTCCAAAAGTATCAAATTCAGAAAGAAATAGGAGCGGAAGTGAAAGTGATAGTAGTAGTAATAGTGAGAAAGATATAGACATACCTGGAAGACCCGTGAAGATGAAATCCGTCCATCCAATCATTAAGAGAGCAATGAGTGAATCCCAAATAGAAAATGAAACTAATGAAAATTTTGAAACTAGTGATATTGATTCATTAATTTCAGTTCAAATTCCAATGAAATTGGAAACTAAAACTAATAATAGTTTTGAAAATATAGAGTCTTTGAATCGTTGGAAAAATATGGAAAGCTTGGAACTAAATTCAATGAAATTGATAGCTGTAGAGGATTCTTCGGGTTTGAGACTGCAAAATACTTCTACTTCCGTCCAATCTATTCCTAACAAATTTAATGATAAAATAATTCATATGAAATCTGAAACCAACATCAAAATCAAGAAAATTAAGCCAATTGATGGTAAACATGGATCAGGTGTGGTTATAAAAATTTAAATAAATGTATTAATTATTTTTATTATTAGCTAAAAAAAAAACAAATTGTGCTTCATTATTCACCGCTTTCTCAACTTTCTTTTTGCTTTCTTTGAGATACGTCTTATTTTGCTTTTTTGAGATATGTATTATTTTGCTTCTTTTTTTTTCTTTTTTTTTTAATGAGTGTTGCTGTCTGTATGTTTCTTTCTTATTTTTAGGGATTGTTTTTAGGATGATGTTTTGCAATTTGTTATTCTTAAAGTCCTTTCTTTTTTGATGTTTACGTACGATACCGTTGGTTTCTATAGTTGATTGACCTTTTCTTTGACAGGTGTCTGCATTGTTGTAAATTTTGACTCATGTGAAGTTAATTTTTAATGTTTTATTTTAATTAGTCATAATTTCTAGTTAATTATTATCTTATGTAAAGGTGACAAACATGAAGAAGCATCATCGGGTTCAGAAGCGTCTTATGCTGATTCTGGAGTTGCAGCTACAGCAACTGTAACACCCTCTCCTGTGTCATTAGACCATGATGAGGATGTTGGAGGTCATGACCATCACAGTGACAAGGTACTACTACTACTAATTAACACTTTCATTAGAAAGATTTTTTGTTTTTTTTTTTGCTAATTATTATTCTATTTCTTCTTATATTCATTCATTTAGCAACTTTTTTCCTTTTTTTTTTTCAGTCTCTGAACTCGTCACGTAGATCTTCCATTGGATCGGCTGATACTTCTGACCATAGTGAATGTTGGCGTGAACTTCTCGAGTCAAAAGTTGATGGACAGGTAATTGAATTTGTGATGAAAGTGAAAAGATAATAATAATAAAAACTGACAAAAAAGTTTTGCAACAGAGTAAAAAAAAAANCTTTCATTAGAAAGATTTTTGTTTTTTTTTTGCTAATTATTATTCTATTTCTTCTTATATTCATTCATTTAGCAACTTTTTTCTTTTTTTTTTTCAGTCTCTGAACTCGTCACGTAGATCTTCCATTGAATCGGCTGATACTTCTGACCATAGTGAATGTTGGCGTGAACTTCTCGAGTCAAAAGTTGATGGACAGGTAATTGAATTTGTGATGAAAGTGAAAAGATAATAATAATAAAAACTGACAAAAAAGTTTTGCAACAGAGTAAAAAAAAAAATATTGCAAAATGTTATTATCTTAGGGCTAGGGGCCTAATAGTGAAGAGAAAGTTGAAACATAATTTTTGTTCACTTTCTTTTTCATTCTGTTACTTATTATTTTCTAATCTCTCAAAGGCAATAAAATGTAGTACAGGTTTTTTTTTGTAAATGTATAAGACACGGTGAGACGGAGAGAGCTGTTTGCTTTGTCCTTATGTCATCTTACTCTTTACTCTAAATAACCCTCATGAATTAAAGTGATAGTTGTGAGGAAATTGACTTTTCATGTCTTGTTCTCTTGTAGAATTCAGAAAAAAGACTTGAGATTGTTAGAATGGATTTGAAATTGAAATCAGAGCGGAATAATGATGATGAAAAATGTGATGTTGTGAATGAGAATGCTGGAACAGGGACAGAAGAGATTAAGGTTACGTATACAAAGCCTCTCACTCTTCCATTGAACCATGCTCAAGAAGATACAAAACCAAAGAGAATGACAGCGGACAGAAGCGTATTATCTACAAAATCTAAATCCAATTCAAAAATTGACTCAAGTTCTCCATCAAGTGATGAAGAAATAGAATCCAAAAAAGTAGTAGTACTTTCTAAGAAACGTGATTCTAAAAGTAGTCAAGGTTCTTCTGCTTCTTCTCAGAAACGAAATATACCAAAATCTGAATCATTTTCACATAATTCTGAATTTGATGGAATTAGAATGAAACGGAGAAGTATGGGAACTCCTTCTTCAACTACTACTACTACTACTGCTGGTTATGATTCTAAATCCAAAGTTTACAGTTCAAGTAGTAGTAGTGAAGAGGAGAATGATGATCGCTATTCTCATCATGAGAAAGGAAAATATACAAAAGAATTATTGAAAAGTTCAAATTCTATGCAAAATTTATCAAAACCAAAATCAATGAAAAAGGAAGTAGGGGTTCGGAGGTCAAAAAGAGAAAAAGAAGATCCAGATATAATTGATGGGAAAAATAATAATGAAAAATTACAGAGAGCAACAAGTCTTTTAGGGATTGAGAATTTCTCAGGAACTACACCACCAGAGGCTATTCAAGAGATACGACGAAATGATCCAAAATTATTAGAAACTTTTCAAGTTGAGTTAGAGCAACAATTTGAACAATGGAAGGAGGAGTTTCTTTTGAGGCATTTAGGAAATATAAAAACAACCAATCAGGATCCAGTAACAGAGGAACAATTACAACCACAAGTAAGAAATTTTAATGAAATTTTGGATTTATAAGTCTAACTTTTTATACTTTTTATTCTTATTAGAAAAATATTAATATTAATATTTCAGGTCAATTGTTATTTTAATAATTATTATCACATTGAAGGTTAAATTGTTCAGCTTTTCATGTCAGGGTAATAGAATTTTTGTTATCATTTAATTTAGGGTGTAAAGTTTAATAATAGTAAAATTGACATATTTTTTTATCCACTACTCATTCGATAAAAAAGCTCGAGGGGAAATCCAAAAACAATATCTAATTAACAGAAGCTAATTAATATGATTAGTTTCATTGGATGATGAAACAGGAAACATGATTTTATGCAGAAGTACAAAATGACGAGGTTCTTAAGAGCCTTTTGATAACATCAATAACATCGTCATCATCGACTTTTAAAATGCTCAATGCCAATGTCTGGTTGTAAATTTTTAAAATAATTCTTCCTTCATTTCACTTTTAGATTATGAAGATAGCATTTAAAATTGCATTTTCTAATAATTAACATTGAAATATTAAGTCTTCCTTTTTACCATTTCTTGATAGTTGGAGTTAATTCTTTTGGTTATAATTTTTTAACAATTCATTATTTATATTATTGTTGAGTTAAGAGTATAATAATAGGGAATTGTGAGGCGTTTGTTTCATCGACAACAATCAGAACAGGACCCCTCACCCTATTCCTATTATGCATGAAAATAAAAAAAAATATGAGAATCTGTTGTGAAATTATGTTTGGAATAGGTAAAAACCTCTGGAAATCGATACTATTATCTATCTCATTTACTTTTTATCAATCTCTCTTCTTTTTTTTTTCTTCTTATCAATTAATTGAAAATCCAGAAACAGTTGGCCTCCTCATAAATGCCTCACTCTTCGCCATATTTTTTTTTTCTTTAGGATAGTGACAAATACTTGATAATAATTGTTCTATTTGATTCCAATAGAATTTAGCAGTTATTCATACTGGAACCACACCATTGACCGAAGGACATCGTAATTCATTGTTATCACGCTCATCTTCGTCCATTTCACTGGAAGTGAGTGAAGAAGAACAAGAGGAATTTGATCCAGAGAAACCACAAGTTGTTCATTCAGTTGGGGGAAATCGAGCATCAGCCATTGACTCATCAGTGTCGCCAATCACGCTTAGAGAAAGTGAAGAGAGTTCAAGGTCACCAAAACCTTTCCCTCTCAAGGTTGTGGAAGAGGCTAGTAAACCGACCGTGTAAGTTTATAACAACTTATGTATTTTTAGTAATATTATTTGAGTTTATGATGACTCATTTGAGTTTATGATTACTCATTTGAGTTTAAGATTACTCATTTGAGTCGATATCATGTAATGACTCAGATTCAAACGGTAGGTCATACCCGGCTTGATTTTGTTTTTGAATTTAGAGCCATGAGTGGGAAGGAGTCTGTGAAACTACGTGAAAAACAAGTAAAGGAAGTTCCTCCTGTGTATCGTTACTCAGGACCACCGGCGATTCAAATGGGCACTTGGGAAGAACGTCCTCGGAGAAATATTTTAGTCAAAGATGACAATGACTATGTTAGGGGTAGTAATAGTGGTCAACAGGACACTAAGGTCAACATAGAGACTAAAGTTCATCAGAATAAGTCTATCGCTTCAAGAGTTCATTCTTTCACTGGAGCTGGTGTTGTAACGAGCTCTTCTCCTACATTCCTTATACCTAGACAAGGTCCAAGTCCAAATTCTAGATGGTCAAACATTGAAATCAAAAGTACGGAAACAACTACTACTACTACTGGCTCTCCAACACCACCTTCAGTTGTATCTACATGGAAACAACGAGTCGAAGAGAGTGAGAAAGCTAGGAAGGAACAGTCGTCTCCAGGATTACCTGTTGTTAATAATAATAATTTGTCAGAAAATCTACCACGGTCAGCTTCAGCAGCGAGTACATTAGAGAGACCACGTTCTAAACCATCATTTACAATTTCTTCAGCCTCGAGTACACTGGAACGACCAGTTGGGAAAAGAACGCCATCTTCAATAACTCTTATTTCATCAGCTCCTGCACCTGCACATACACCTGCACATACACATGCACATGCCAATGTCCCTAAAATAATTCCTGCTGCAGATAAGCCATTACAACCTTCTAAAATTGAAAAAGCAGTAATAATTGAAGACACGGTTAAGAAAACAGTACCAGCAACAACAAATAAGACTCAAGAATCCATCAGTTATTCAACTACTGCTGCTCGTTGTAGTTTTGGAACTGATTCTTGTCTACCTCCAACAAATATAACAATGGAAGATAAAAAGAGATTTTTTCAAGGTGTAAAACCATGTGAAAGTCCTACACGTGAAGCTCCTCTACCTGCAGTCAATTTAAAGTCAAGTATTGCTACAATTTCTAAAGTTTTTGAACAACGACAGCACTCACCTCTTCAAAAGAGTACTAGTATAGCCAGTTTAGTAAGTGAACAAAATTCAAACCTAAATTTTCAAGATTCTACTAACTCATCTTCGTCGTCAATATCCACAACTTCATCTGCTACTTCTTCACCGTACTCAACCATGTTGAAAAATTCAAATACAGAAGTCATTGGATCACCAACATCATCAGTTGATCTTATGGTTCAAAGAGTCATCACAGGAAAAACTAATCCAAATGTAAAATATTCTACAGAAACTTATCGTACACCGTCACCAGCAGTGCAGTCGAATCATGTTACACTTGTTGAAAAAAATCCAGGAACTGTTCGAATTTCTACTTCTGCAGTTGCTCCTACTAGTACGAATATACAAAATTTTGGAAACAAAGCTATTATCAGAGTAGGTGATGAGAATAGAAATGGTCATAGTGGCGGTGGCGGTGGTTTATACAAACAAGAGCTCAAAGTCAATGAAAGTCATTCAGTTAAAATTAGTATCAATGGGAGTAGTAGTGATAACATGAAGAATAATACACCGAAACAATCAACAGTGATCATTAGCGCTACTAAATCTAATCAAAATGATAAATTGATAGGTGAAGAAATAACACCTAAAGAGTCGAGCTCAAAAGTATCAGTATCAAGGTCAAAAGTTCAAGAAATGCAAAGTCTATTGGCTCAACAGAATTTTAATAATCATCCACCTTCTCCATTAGTAGAAAGAATACAAAATCAGAAGAGACCCACTTCACTTGTACTAGAGAAAGAGGATACAGAAGTCAGTAATGGAAAGTCAAGTTCTGCATCAACTGCCACACCCACACCTACAACTACACCTACACCCACCAGTCCAGGAAACGCACGTGCAGAAATAATAAGCGCAATTAAAAATTCTGGTGGGAATTTTGGATTGAAAAAGGTAACCATAATTGTAAATTTCATAACAATTACAAAAATATATTTCAATTTTTTTAATTTTGATTTCTTCTTTTTATAGACTCAATCCTCAGTGCTGCTCAACTAGAAAATCATAAAATAATTGTTGACGGTTAGATGCACCACATCGAAATAGTAGTGAAAGCTCAAGAAGAAAAAATGTCAAAAAGAAAACGGTCGATTCTAGTTGGTTGTCAATTGTCCAATTCTTCAATAATCAAACAGTCCCATGATTCAATTAAGATTTAATCGAACGGATTTAGCGGTTTGAAGAGCGTTTGATGTTCGAATGAACGAAGAGAGAATAAATTAAGATAACCGAGATTAATTTTTTTTTTTAGGAGATTCGATATGCAATAATAGTAATAAATTTTTGGGAGATTAGGCAAAAAAAAAAAACGCTCAGCGTTAATTTAGGTGTGATGAAACATTATAACACTTATTAGTCATTTTCAGACTGCTGATTAAAGTTAATTATTGTAATTTTAAGGAAATAACTGTAGAGGATTTAAGGGATCAATTGATTAAGTTTGTAGATTGAATTAAATTATTAAGATTCCAAGACTACCTACTTGGATGATTAGGATGAAGGTTACTAATGAGTAATTACTTTCTTAAATAATGTTACATTACTTAATTCTGGCGCAGATTTAGTTAAACTTTTAGCAACGAAGTTATGTTGAATTTAGATAGAGCCTTAGCTATAATATAACTTATTTAAGTAAATTGATTCCTCAGTTCAAAGACTCTTCGATTATAAGATTACTTTGAGTAAATTAATTTAAAGTTTCTAATCAACCATATTTACAGGAGTATTTGGCAATTGGATAATCAAAATAAAAATATTCATCATATATACCTCCTATCGTGCAGGAAGATTTCATATAGATATGAAATATATATATTTCTTTGGTCAATTATTGGAACGGAATGTCATTGTCATTGTCATAGTTGCCACTAAAGAAGATTTCTACACACTACTTACTTACCTTATACGATTGAAGTGAGTGTTTAAACTGGTAAAACTTTGTAAGGATTTAGAATCCCATTTGGATCAAAGAGTTTCTTGAGTTGTTTCATCGTAACAATTGATTCAGGTGATTTGGAATAGGATATGAAATCTCGTTTTTTAAAACCAAGCCCATGTTCTGCACTAACGCTACCTTGATGCCGTTGGACCCATTCATACACAAATGGCTCAATTTTGGCAGTAATTTTAGGATCATAAACAGGACATGTCATATTCAGGTGAATGTTCCCATCACCTAAAATACGAAAATTCAAATTTAGAAAGGAATTGATGTAAATATTAAATGAATTCTAAACTAATGATGACTTTGAGACGTAAATAAATTCACAAAAATCATTCGTTGATTTACCTAAATGTCCATATCCACAAAATCTCTTGATGAGTGATCCTAACTCTTTCTGCATCACCTTAACCAATTCGTCAAAGTGAGTGACAGGAATAGAAAGATCATATTTGTAGACGTAGCCATCATGTAAAAGTGCTTCTGCAATTCTCTCCCGTAATCCCCAGATTTCCTATTTTTATGAAATTTAATTAAGGTAAATGGATTTTTTTTTTGATTTTAATTTTTGGTAAATTTAATAGAAATCAAAGAAATTTTTTTACGAACCGACATTTGATTCAAATCAGCAGCAATTGTACCATCAGCGACATTTCCACTCTCCATCACATCGTCCAAAAAGTTATTCAGTTTTTCTTGATCATGTCTCTCATTGGAACCTGAGCACTCGATCAACATGTAGAAAGGAAACTCTCCAATTGGTCTCTTAAGTTTAAGAATTTCAATTACACTTTCTACAGAAGCACCATCCATGTATTCCAAAGATGATAAAATTTCACCCAATTGTTTCTTTGCTTTTTTCATTGTTTTCAATAAATTTTCATAACTATTTAATCCTAAAATACATAAGGAATAATTGTAATCAATATTGAAGACATGACAAAACAACCAAGATTATACTTACCAAGGAAGGCCAACGTTACAGAGTTTGGTTTTGTTGGACAATGTATGGCCACTTTGGTTACAATTCCTAAAGAACCAAATCAAGACTAAATACGTTAAGAATATCATCTCTAACAAACTAATTTAAACTAACCTAAAGTTCCCTCAGATCCGATGAAGAGATGTTTCAAATCATAACCAGTGTTGTCCTTCTTCATTGCACTCATACAGTCCATTATAGTCCCATCAGCCAAAACCTTCAAATCATAAAACATAATTAACAATTAAAAATTAACAATATGCTCCTACTTAGACATTCAAAATAAGTTATAATATTAGATTTATGGTTTAAAGCCTACTAAACTTACTACTTCTAAACCTAAAATTGTTGAGTGTAAACTTCCATATCGTATTAATCTCAAACCTCCAGCATTGGTGGAAGCGTTTGCTCCGATTTGACATGATCCTTTAGCCCCGAGGTCAAGTGGCATTATCATTTCTCGTTCATTCAAATATTCACTTAGTGTCTCCAGCACACATCCGGCTTGACAAACTAAGATGGCTAGAATCATAAAATGAAATAATTATTGGATTAACATAAACACATGTTCAAAAAACAGATAACATACATGACCATTCGTTTAAGCTTATAATTTGATTCATAAGTGATGTACTAAGGATAATTTCGTCGTATACTGGGACACTTCCTCCAACAAGTCCAGTATTTCCACCTTGTGGACATAATGCGAGCTTCCTTTTGTTACAATATGCTACGATTCGACTCACCTCGTCAGTCGTCTTTGGTTTCAGAAGTAGTCTACTAGCACCTGTAGAATTTTAATAAATTATTTTATTTCGATTACTATTTGTGATAAATATAAATAATAGTCATAGATATGTAACTTACTAACCTCTTACACTACGGATCCAATCAATGTTGTGTATTTGAAGATCATTGGGATCAATCACCACTCGTTCATTTCCAAGGNTAAATAATAGTCATAGATTACTAACCTCTTACACTACGGATCCAATCAATGTTGTGTATTTGAAGATCATTGGGATCAATCACCACTCGTTCATTTCCAAGGATCTCTTCAAACACTCCAACATCGGATCCATTGATCGTAGCAAAGTCTCCTCGTTTCACATGATTCTTGTATCGAATACTGGTTAATTCCACTTGATCCGTAGAAGAGAACTTCGAAATATTGATAATTGATTTTGAAATTAGGATTCTAGGATTATTCCTCATCAACCACATGATTTGTCAGCTGTTAAGAAAATAAACAAAAATAAAGAAAATATTTACACCGAAGAATGACAATTGTAACCTTTAAATTGCTATCCTCAACTGATTCCTTGTTAGGCTTTTAATTATTGTCTTCGGATTATTTCAAATTGAGTAGTCTAAAGATATTGTTCCAAATAAACAAACCAATTCAAATTAGTTCCGTATGATTCCTATTATAAAGTTGTTTTTTTGTATTACTTTTGCTGTTGGAAAGACTGTGACTGGATTCTCTAATGAAATAGTCATTGGTTGGGATGCTGGCTACGGTACTGTAGTCAAATTAATTTCTGTTACGGATATTAAGTCAACTGAATGAGTTACATTTTAGAAGACTGGATAGTCTGTCCACCTCAAGCTATATTTACAGGAATTCAATTAATATTATCCAACCAGATGGTAGAGAGTATCAATAGATTGATGTCATTCCTCAACTCCACTGAAAAAAAAATAACAAAAATATAAGAATAAAAAAATACCTTTTTTCTTAATAAAAAAAAATAAATCAAAAAAAAAAAATTGAAAAAAAAATTAAAAAAAATTAAAAAAAAATTTAAAACATTTCGAAAAATTACAGGCATNAAAAAAAAAAAATTGAAAAAAAAATTAAAAAAAATTAAAAAAAAATTTAAAACATTTCGAAAAATTACAGGCATGAAAGACCTGAATGTGAGTATGCCCCAGTAGCCCCCAGGGCACCACTAGTACCCCGGGGGTCTGTCCCACACCTCAAGGCATTGGGCACCGACGAATGTGGCAGGAGGAGTAACGGGCCCGGGGTTGCGACCCAAAATCCGTTCTCTCCTCCCCGGGTTTACCTTAATAGCCCGCGAAGCTGCCGTCGGCACTTGCCCTTTGGACCCAGGGGGTGCAGCGGCCTCCGGCCCCTCTATCACTTCCAACTCCCAGCCAGCAACCCAAGAGTTTTCCGTGTATCAGGGAAGGAGACAATGCAAACCCTAAGCTGTGGGTACAGCAGCCCTCCTACCGATCAGTGGCCTCCACCAAACCACTAACCGGCCCTACCAGCTGTCCACTGGGGGGCGGAGCATATGAGTTGACCCGGTGGTCGGGACATCCCGTAAGGTCCTCTCCCTGCTCATTTCCCACATCAACCCCCGTGGAGGGGAACTGTGCCGTTGGGACCGGAGTCTGGGTGGTGATGCACTCCCGGAGGACGGAGGTCTCTATGGGTAGAGCAGTGGAGAGCTCACCCAGGGATGCCATTCCTGGATATTTGCCTCTGCTCCAGACCCACAGAAACAACCAAAACTTAAATTAAAATCTTTAATATATTTGTAGTGGCGTCGAGCTTTGACATATTTTTTTTTTNTAATATATTTGTAGTGGCGTCGAGCTTTGACATATTTTTTTTATTCCTATGCAAATAGGAAAGGAATAAAAAAATTTTTATCTTTTTTTTTTAAATTTTTTTTCCTATGTGAACAGCATAGGGAAAAAAATTTTAAGGAATTTAATTTTAAATAACTTACACTTTATCCTTTCTACATGCTCCTCTGACGAAGACCTTGCGCGAATTCTTTCCTCAACCAATCAAGAGGCCGGTGCTTGGTTAGAATCATTGCCCTCTCCCCAACTTGGAACCCTTCTTCCTGATGACGTTTTTAGAATCTCTTGCGCGATTCGCCTTGGCTCTTTAATTTGTTCGGCTCATTTTTGTACTTGTGGTATAGAAGTTGCAGAAACAGGTCGTCACGGTCTTTCTTGTAGGAAAGCAATTGGAAAATTTGCAAGACACGACGGTATAAACGACATCATCCTCAGATCCCTTCGTTCAGCCGGATTTCCAAGCATTAGAGAACCTCCAGGTCTTTCAAGACAAGACGGAAAACACCCAGATGGAATGACACTCGTCCCCTGGTCTAGAGG
>NIPM01000168.1:412641-481284 GCA_002738285.1 Holacanthella duospinosa | reverse complement strand
AACAGCATAGGGAAAAAAAATTTAAGGAATTTAATTTTTAATTATTTCTTTTTAGTTCCAAAAGCAGATGAGTAGGGATCTTGAATCCGTGCCAAAGAGTTGTCGTTTTACCATTGTCTTCAATTGCAGAAACTCAAAGTGATCAGTGTATTCGTCAACAAGTGTCTTAATTTCACATCGAGAGCCTGTTTCTTCAAGTAAGTCTTAGTCAAGTATTGTTTTCTTATTTATGTTGACATTCAATTAATTACGACAGAATATCACACAAGTCTTTGTCAGTTGTCATAGAATGCCGCCTAAAAAGAATCCCTTCATGCTCTTCGTAGACAAGCGTAGGAAGGAATATGAGAAAGAAAATAATACGAAGCTATCTCTACCACAAGCTGTCACCTACTTCGGACCAGAATGGTCAATTAGATCGGATAATCATTTTAAATCCTNGCTATCTCTACCACAAGCTGTCACCTACTTCGGACCAGAATGGTCAATTAGATCGGATAATCATTTTAAATCCTGCCAACTCAGGTTGGAAAATGGTCCGATGGAGAAGTCCGAACAGGATCGATCCCGCTACATGAAGAGATTTGAATTAAGTCGCATCATTGGTGTGGAACCAGGTGATCCAACTAACTACGAATTTGTTNGCTACATGAAGAGATTTGAATTAAGTCGCATCATTGGTGTGGAACCAGGTGATCCAACTAACTACGAATTTGTTGTCGCTCAATGTAGCTACTATGCTATCCTGGACGATAAGCGGACCTTCATTCCAGCAGAAATTGGAATAGGAGTCTTTTCCCTTGATAAAGGTCTTCGGCAAAATTTTTGCACTCTCATTGATCCAGGTCTGATAATTATTTACAATATTCATTTTGTAAATATTCAGCAACCATTGGTGATTTTTATTTCTACTTTATAGGGGATCCTCCATTGGGCTATGCAAATGACTTCAAGGTGAACCGAAAAAAATTAGGAATTCCTGCCCCACCGTTTGAACAAAAATCTAGGGACTATGGAGAAATCTGGTCTCAGTTGTCATTTTTCCTGAAGCGAGTACGTAAACCATTTTATCTCAAGGAGTTTCAGATCCTTGTTATAGAATTACTAATTCAAATTTCAATGTATTTTTTATAATTAGCACCAGACTCCTTGGACTAAGACGACTTACTTATTCTGCCATCCAAATGAAATGGAGACTGTTCAAGGATGCCTTGATTGGATTGCTGAGAAAGCAGGTAACGATAATTATTTCCTCAACTTGTAAAGTTGAGATTCAATACTATCTGATTCTCACAGGAGCTGTGAATAATTGGGAAGTCTACTCATTTAGTAGTCTCATTTTTTTATTCGCAAAGTTGGGACGTTCAGTGTTCATTAATTGGGTTAGGCACCATAGAGATATGATTCATACCCATGCTCTCATGAATGCTACGGCAAGTAGTGGAATTCTTGGCTCCACTCCTGTCACCTTACAGAACGAATCCTCGTCCTATCGGGAAAGTGAGAAGCAAGTTGGACCAATTCTAGGTCACAGAGTCACTTGGGCTCCTATCTTCCACCATATTGGAGATTTAACTGATGACGACATTGATAACATGGATTTAAGTGAACCACCATGGTCCATTGTGAATGGGCCACCTAAGGCGCGACGGATTCCAAAATCTAGTTCCGACAGCTTCGCTCAAGTGTTGCAAAATATCAAATTCGATGCACAGGGCGCTGACAAGTCTAATGAATCTAACACGCAGAGACAGGCTACACCATCAACCTACACAGCCCATCTGGCACAACACAAGGACAAAGAAATGTTCATTCACGAATCCCAGGCTGAGGAATTTTTAAATTCTTTGGATTTGGCTTCCCTACCTGAACTTGCATGTCCCCATCATATGGCGGTAAGAGAAAGTTATCCATCAAATAAATTGTAACATGACTNCCTACCTGAACTTGCATGTCCCCATCATATGGCGGTAAGAGAAAGTTATCCATCAAATAAATTGTAACATGACTTGAATTAGTTTTAATTTTGACCAGAATCACGACGGCATCTTCCACTGTCCGCTCAGTATGGTCAACAGATTTATTTTCAACTCAATTGAAATCTTGATACCATTTTTCCACATCTTGCCTATCGAAGGGACACATTTCCCATTCTCTGATCCAGAAATGGAGGGACAAAAACGAATGTTTCAAGTTATGTACTACACTCACTGTACCTATGAAAACCTCCCTGGATTTGAAGATTCCACTTTCCGCCGAAAAAAGAAATTTGGCAGGACGACAAGTATGTCTTCATTAGGAAGTAGCAGGTCTACATGTACAGCTACCATCAGTGATGATGACAGTCGAGCCACCACCCCTACTTCATACTAACAGAAAACGGCTCACGTAACTTTATTTTTTACTTTACCTACGTCCATCGCTTAAACTCAGTTAGGGTAAAGTTTGATTAGTTTAAGTTACTAACATTTGGTGGATGTGATTTTATGCTTCCAACTGTTTTCTTTTCGAATTAATTATCAATTAGTTACTGAGTATATGTATTAATTGAACTTAGCTAAAGTAACTTGTTTAATTTATATTTAAAGTTCTATATTTTTCTTCAATTTAGTAGCTGTCTGACTTACTGACATATCATTTTTCTCAGTTAATCAATTTATTGTTGTACTTGAGCTAGAGAAAAGTTTTATTCGTCCGAATATAATGTCCATGGATTTGGGATCTTATGACTTCTGCCCTCTTTACACGTACGAATCCGGTATATTATGTCACATTTAATAATAATTTCGTTTTCTGTTGCTGATTTGTGCAATAAATTGAGAATTTAGAGACCGCAAATATCATTTTCATTTCACACAATGCATCGGAAAGAATAAACTTCCTATAGAAACGCTATTATTGATGAAACTTCTAATAATTATTATTATAAGTTTCATCTCAAAAGTCTGATTTTTTTTTCTTTGCTACTGGTTTTAAACGTACATAATAAATAACATGTTATTGACAAACGTAGCTTGGCAAAANCTATAGAAACGCTATTATTGATGAAACTTCTAAATTATTATTATAAGTTTCATCTCAAAAGTCTGATTTTTTTTCTTTGCTACTGGTTTTAAACGTACATAATAAATAACATGAATAACTGTTTGCATCGAACCGTTTTTGGAATCGGAAGATAGAGTCTCCAATGAAGATTTACTGAGTGAAAGCGAGGGACGGAGTTCCTTTGGCTCCAGAAGCAGAAATAGCAGAGACGGATCAGAAACAATTGAATATTTGGAAGAGGTTGATGAATCAGAAAGAGAAAACTACGAAGAGGAAGCAGAAATTGATGAAGTAGTTGAAAGTTTCCAAGTGGAAGCAGAAGGAAGTGAAGAGGAAGAGGAGGAGGAGGAAGAAAGTGTGACAAGAAAATCAGGAATAATTGAAAAAGATGAAGAGACACCGAAGAAGTTAATAGGAAGCAAACGAAATAATTTGTTAGATTTTGATAATGTCCACAACCTCACTAACTTCCTGTCAAAGGTTAAGCTAGCATGGCCTGAAAATTTACCTTACTATGACTCCAAGGTTTACAACAAGAGCCCAGCGTAAGGCAACTTAATAAAAACTCACTAAACAGTCCAAATAATTATAATTTTCTTAGTCCAGTGTGTGATTTGATTTTTTTTAGGAATCAGGGCTACCCTCGAACCTACTTCCACAACACTGCTAAAGAGAAGGCANTGTGTGATTTGATTTTTTTTAGGAATCAGGGCTACCCTCGAACCTACTTCCACAACACTGCTAAAGAGAAGGCAGTCCTATGGCACGCTGAAAACTTCCGTCGTCAATTTGGATTTGAGTTTCCAGATCGTCGACCTCNAGAGAAGGCAGTCCTATGGCACGCTGAAAACTTCCGTCGTCAATTTGGATTTGAGTTTCCAGATCGTCGACCTCTCTTCATTGCACCAAAAAACGAATGTGGTTTTCAGAAATTGTTTCCGACGTATATCAAACCACGACTCATGCCTTATCCTGAACTTTTCTACGCCGAGTCTTGTGTCGACTACTTTAAGGATTTCTTCAACAATGATTTCCTCGAACCTAGTACAGATTGCGTAAGGATTCTTGATCCATAAGACTCAATANAGGATTTCTTCAACAATGATTTCCTCGAACCTAGTACAGATTGCGTAAGGATTCTTGATCCATAAGACTCAATATGCTCTTTTAAACTTTAATGTTTGTGATGGTATTTTGTTTTTACTCTAGCCAAATCACGTCCGAAGTCATTTGGCTGTTTTCAATGATCGGAAAGCTAATTGCTACGAGCACAGTATCATCATCGCTACGGTACTTCTTGGAGCTGGTTACAACGCTTACGTCGTGGATGGCTACGCTACGAAGGAAGTTACCACACTCTGTGCTCTCCAAGATTTTGTAGACTCGTTCAAGGATCACAAAGATCATTTTCAAGAAGCGGTATGAATTTTTTTTTTAAATAAAACCAAAAATTTGAAAAAAATTATTATTTTTTTTTGAATTAATATGTCGTTTACTACTTGTAGCTAAAAATTGAAAAGTCAAAGGAAGAAGTTTTTGATATGAGAAGTCTAGAAGGTGATGATNTTACTACTTGTAGCTAAAAATTGAAAAGTCAAAGGAAGAAGTTTTTGATATGAGAAGTCTAGAAGGTGATGATTTCCAGAAAGACCATGGAATTCGTCCAGTCTCACCGTCAAAGTACAAAGCGCGAATGAAAAAACACTTTATCAGTGCCTACCAGGAGATGATAAAGGAACGAGAAGAAACCAAACGATTGGAAGAGGCAGATAAAGAAAAGAAAAAAGAATTGAAGCAGTTACTTGTAAACCAATTGTTTCTTAAAACAAAATGTCAAGAAAATTTGTTTTTCTCAAAATTTTCTATACTGTTTTGGTTGTCAGGAAGATCAACCGGAGCCAGCGCAAGATAATCTTCTTGGATTTCGTGTTCATTCATGGGTTCTCATAATGCCTGGAAGACGTGAAGTGATGGAGCCCTTCTTCCTGGAGCCCTTCACTGGCACTAAAAGAGAACTCATCGATGATGCTTTCCTCGGAATAGAATCAATCTTCAATCACAAGAACTTCTGGGTCAATTTACAGAATTGTGCCACTGGTGTTGGAGTAAGATTTCTTATTTTGGGGTTAATAACATTTACCCGGATTTAGCAAGATACTTTTTTTTNCACTGGTGTTGGAGTAAGATTTCTTATTTTGGGGTTAATAACATTTACCCGGATTTAGCAAGATACTTTTTTTTATCACAGGATTTGAACTATGATTTTGGGAATTTGGAGTGCTGGGCAAAATTACTTATTGAGCCACNCTTTTTTTTATCACAGGATTTGAACTATGATTTTGGGAATTTGGAGTGCTGGGCAAAATTACTTATTGAGCCACCAATAAAAACCCAAGGACAACCCACGACCCTTGGACAAGAAATAAAAATTGACGAAGATGAAGAAGAAGAAATTCAAATTCCTGAGATGTTCTTGGACATGCCTGTCTCTTGGACTCTGGACATTGAAATTACACACATAGAATACAAAATGAAGTTTCCAAATGGAGTCAAGAGTTTTGAATACAACGACGCCATGGTTGACCGTGCAGCTCCCTACGCCCAACCTGATGGAATGGTCCAGAAAGTTATTAAATTTAATGGAAATTCTCGAAAAGGTTCAAATTTACTTTACATTGACGAGAGATTCGATAAACGTATGGACAAATTGATAAGACGGAAATTTACAACCAAAGGACGAATCATTCATGAATATTTTGACAAGGGTCGTCCAGACTCCCTCAAAGGTTTAGCTACTACAAGTCACTGGTCTTTATCTGACGTCAATTAATCCATGGTTTTCTTTTTCTTAGAACATATTTATTTTGCGGGGATAAATAAGTCACATAGTCCAAGACACTTATACTACTACTCCGGTTGGCACCCTGAAGCCGTCTACCATCGACAAGTCATTCCAAATGGACTCATTGAAAAATTTGAAAATCGTGAAGATAATCTCCATTTTCGAGAAACAATCTTTGGTGGAGTTTTATGTATCACGATAAAGGAACCAGTGTCAAAGACGGAGGAATTCAAAGCTTTGACCAAGGGAGACAATGAGAAGAGTCGACACAGGCGAATTATCTTAGTAATCAACCAATAAATAGAAATCAATATCCAATTACAAAGAAAGTTTTAAAGTTCTTTGAAATGTATTTTTCTATTTTGTATTTTTTTTNTAGAAATCAATATCCAATTACAAAGAAAGTTTTAAAGTTCTTTGAAATGTATTTTTCTATTTTGTATTTTTTTTATTTTGAACAGGGCATTGCTGAAAAATATAACCGTGACCCTTCCAAAAGTTCTGAAGAAGATATANATTTTTTTTATTTTGAACAGGGCATTGCTGAAAAATATAACCGTGACCCTTCCAAAAGTTCTGAAGAAGATATAGCAGAGAAACATATGTTCATTACACAAGGACGTATTCGTATAATCTATCAATATGGAGATGAAAACTATACAAGATCAACCTTGGAGTTTTTTAAACCTGATATGCACAAGCAAACTAGAGATACTCTAAATTTCCTACCTGAAAATTGTCTTGAGTTTCGTGTGGATCCCTTTACTCCTCAACTGAACAACTACAAAAAAAGTCTCATTTTGCGCCAAGTCATTTTAGATGAACCAAAAATTCAAGACAAAGTTCGATTAGCTGAGAATGAGGTGAAATTTCAATTTAAAAAATACACCCTACTCAAGAAATAGTTATCCCGATCTGTGAATCCTCAGTTAAATTTTCATTGATAAAATGTAATTCTCTTCACCGGGTTTTAGATCTACGAAACAGTGAAGGGACGTTTGACTGAGGATTGGTATCACCACCTTGACAATCTCCCACGAGAAACGATTGATGAAATTCTTGAGGACAAGATTAGTGGTGAAGATGTTGAAGAAGAAGAAGATGAAGGAACTGAAGAAATCATTGATTTTGCTTCACCTTATTTACTATGGGGAGAACCAGAAGAAAAATCTGAAGAAATTGCTCTCAAGAAACGAATTATGCAAGATGCCAAGGATAGAATTGCTCGAAAGGCAGAGTACATTGCTGCCTGCTATGAAGCTGTAAGTCTCTCTCATTCTTATTCTTATAAATCCAAAAAAATTGAAATTTTGAACAAAAAAGTTAATCCAAATTCAATAAACTGGATTAGGAAAGCAAACAGTTGAAACACATTCTGAATCAAGGCTGTTCAGAAGTGGAGACACAATTGGCTGAAACTGAAAGCTATGAGAGTTGCTTCCAACGCGTTCTCTCTCGACTTCATGTCATGGAGAAGAAATTGATTCGATTCCAAGCAAAGGCACCACGGGACTACTGCAACCTCCTCATCCAAGTTCTCCAACATCCTTTGCTTAATCGATTTGCTCTCCAAGAGCAACAAGACTTCGAAGAGGAGCTCGAACGACAAGATAATATGAAACTGTTAGAAATGGCCTATAAAATGCGATCAGTTCAAGTTAGGAGCTGTTGTCAATTGGATTATGTCTTCAACTACATTGAGAAAACTGAAGAGGAAGAGTCGGATCCATTAGAAGAAGCCAGAAAAGAAATTGCTGAGAAAGCTGCAGCCATTGCTGCCACAGTTATCTCACCGGTTACAATTGATGCTGATGACGAAATGACTGAAGAAGAGGAAACGCATGCTGGAGGAACTCTTATTGAAGATACTCTTCCAAGGACAAGTATATAAAAAGTAAAAGTTGAAAACTAACAAAAAATATTAAANACTCTTATTGAAGATACTCTTCCAAGGACAAGTATATAAAAAGTAAAAGTTGAAAACTAACAAAAAATATTAAATGATATTTCCGATGACAAATTACATAACCTGGCTCATGCAATGATGACAAATNAAAACTAACAAAAAATATTAAATGATATTTCCGATGACAAATTACATAACCTGGCTCATGCAATGATGACAAATAGAACTATTAAGTTTCCATCGTGGATAATTTTGGTAAAATTAGTAAATGTAATGGCCTGGAAATTTTGATTGAGGGTCACTCGACTGACACATCGTTTGGTGGGTTTGTGTAACCACAAACTACTAGACTTACTTAGAAACAATGAGAAGCTGTCTAGTAGTATAGAGCCAGTGTAAAACATTTAAGCACCCAGTGACGACCGCAGGCATACGCTCCATGTCAAATTGGATAAGATGTTGATGTGGAAATTTTCCATTGACCAATCAAAACCATCCTTTTCATCGATTGTTTGAAGAACCAAAAGCCTCACGGCAAGTATTTACAAACAACCCAGAGAGCGTGAAATCACCATTGGAGCATCCTGTGAGCCTTGATATGATTTGGAGCATCTCGNCCTTTTCATCGATTGTTTGAAGAACCAAAAGCCTCACGGCAAGTATTTACAAACAACCCAGAGAGCGTGAAATCACCATTGGAGCATCCTGTGAGCCTTGATATGATTTGGAGCATCTCGTTCCATCGTCACGTGGCAGGAGTGAGTGTATCCATTGGTACTTGTAACTTTCTAAGACCCTTCCTCTTCGGTATTATCCAAGCCAAAAAGTACGTGCTCCCTTCTCGAGTGGATTGTCCAAATTCACTCTCGCTTTTTATCCTTTNTATTATCCAAGCCAAAAAGTACGTGCTCCCTTCTCGAGTGGATTGTCCAAATTCACTCTCGCTTTTTATCCTTTCAACAAAAGGATGGAAATTGGACTCAAAGGGACTGGATCCTTTTCTTACGGGTGCAAATGAAAGGAGAAGTAAAATCACAAATGAGAATGATAAGAGACAATGTCAAACTTCACTTTGAATAAAATCAAACTGTGGTCAATTAAAAAATTCCCAACCAATTATTATTTGAAAATCAAATTCTGCTAAACAAGCTTAAAAAGTTTGAATTTTTCAACTTTACCCGAAAAGCACTTTCTCAGCTGTTCTCAAATTCCTTAGTTTCTAGTGAATAATTCAACAATTTAACAAGGGCCTGCAGTTAAATTATAAATTCTCTTAAGGTAACCCGAACTTAATAATCTCAACTGGAAATTTTTACTCGTATTTCACTTTCACTTCTATTTCAACAGTTTCTCGTCATTTTCAGATAAGCAACGTTTACATTTAAACTAGAGATTAACTATTCAGTCGGTAGTTTAGTAGTTGTGTTTATCGTTTCAATCTTATGACACCAAGTGCTGCTACATGATTACACTTTCCAATTACTAGGGGTATTACCAATACCTTGCGTGGATTTTCGTGAGATTGTGTAAAGTTCCTCTTTTACACAATTTCATGTAAAAGAGGAACTTTACACAATCTCACGCTAATCCACGCAAGCTATTGGTATACCCCAACTGTCTTTGATTTTATAATCCTATTTTGCAAAAATTAAAATGATTAATTAAAAAAAACGTATTTTCAGAATTTTTATAAGAATTTGTTAAATGAAACCTAACAACCTAACAACCTAAACCCTATGAACCTAAAAGTAACAGCCTTAATCTAAAATCTAAACCGTAAGCTTCTAAACCTAAAAGAACCTTACTAATCTAAACCCTTAGATCCTAAATAAATCACTACCTTGCTGTCAGTATCGGTATTATTCAAAACTTTCACCCTTCACTTGAGACCCTTAAGGGACGTTGTTGCCCCAAAAATGAATATGATACTCGGAATCAGGATGAAAAATGGTTCAAAATGAAATACTCGTTACTAAGATCCGTTAGGTGCCCGTTTACTTCAATTATACTGAAATTTTGATTAACTCTGAGAACTTCAGATGAAACCAAAGCAATCCATTACTATTACTAACAAAATTTCTAATAATGCCCTGCTTAACGAGAGTCCTTTTACTAAAATTATTTCTGATTTCTTCCTAAAGTATGATTTGTGATTAATCAAAAAAAAAATTAATTAATAAATAGTTATTAAAATTCTACTGATATGTCATCACCTATCAGAGATAAAAGGTGAAGTTATAACTTGATACAAAACATAAAGGAACAAAGAAATTGAACCAATCAACGTCTCTAGTATCTCCCAAATACTTGAGAGTACTGTTCCAATAGCGGCAGATGCTAGAGACAATGATGATTGATGGATTGGTCCACGTAATTCTTGTCTCATGATATCAAGCCGTCGTTGATTATTCTCTAGAGCATTGTTATTTGAAATCCCTTGAGACTGTTGTGGTGGCCTAACCCATACTTTGGGATAGGAGGAGAAACTTTGTGTTAGTAATAATTCTTGTTCTGGATGCACCCGGATTTGTTGCTTAATTTCCAACCTCTGTTGTGATTGGTGAACTGTCGGAGTTATTTTTTTATGAAAACTTGGAGTTTGTTGCTGAGATATATACGCATTTTGATGAAATTTTTGCGAATTAGTGAATCTTGTTTTGAGGTACATATTCCCAGGATTATGAATTTGTAAATTGGGAGTTATGGAGTGGTAATTATTTGATGGACTAGCTAGCTGTAGTTGTTGGTGCTTTGGCATATGCTGGAAATACTGCTGTCGGTGAAACGGTGCTTGGTTTCGTGGATCTATAGATGGATTCAATTGAAGAGCATAAAATTTGCGAAGTCCTCTTCCTCTAATGTGCTGATTTAAGCGTAAATGCTGATTGATTGGACGGTTTGGAATATTTTGTTTCAAACGCTGTTGATGCTGTTGGTTAAGATGTAATGTTTGTACACCTGGACCTGGAGGTCGTAGATGTTGATTTTGATGATATTGAAATTGCTGATTTTGGTTTCTTTTCATAAAACTCATTTCAAAGTTTTCATCACCAATTCTTGAAAATTCAAACCCAGAATTCGGTGGAGGATGAAGCTGAATTTCATTTCGTTGTAAAATTCCAACATTTGGATCGTACAAACCTTCCACTCTGAACTCTTGCTGGTAAGGAATTTGCTTTTGCGCAGAAGGTTGACTTGCACCAGATACAAAAGTACTTGGCGATCCTTCCGGTAACAGGTTATGATTATATTGTTGCGAGGTTTCTCTTTGATCAATATGGAAAGAATTTTGATACTGGAATTGCTGATTTTGATTCACCTGTGGATAATTAGGAACTTGATAATTTTGTCGTATAGCATGATTCATAGTGTCACTATTAGGGACATGAAGCAACATTCGAGGTAGATACGTATTGTCCAAAGTTCCAGCCGATTGTTGCATCTTCTGTTGATAAACAGTGTCAGAGACTACTTCCATGATTGGTCGAACATTATTATTATGATAGTGATGACTTTGACTCTGGAGTTGTGATTGTTGCTGAAAAAGATTTTTTTCAAACGGAACTCTTTGAAACTGTAAATCACGATTTTCCTTATCAGTCCATCTTCTAGTTCGAATTGGTCGAACAAAATCAGGTTTAATTTTAAAAGCAAGCGGTGAAATTCCACTTTTAGTCTGTTTGACCTTGACATTTTGTTGTTGCAGGATGGTTGATTGATAAGCAGTTACCATTGTCATCGATTCTCTACTTAGAACAATGATTGTAAGGAAAACAATTAAAATCAGCGTTAGTATTGATATCCTTCTGCAAGTTTTTGATCTTGACGACAGCAACGCTGTCCAATGTAAACGAAAAGGAATCATCCATGACTGCATTTCCTATAAAAGAAAAAGTGGTCAAATGAGGTCAAAAAATGTGAATTTAATTCAACTTCGAAAAAACCAGTATTTTATGACCCAACCAATTACAGTTCACTTTCTTTCGGAGCAAAAACAAAAATCACAAAAAGTGCCAAAATACAAATACTGCACGCATTAGGACTTACTAAGCTTTATGAGAACCAGTTTAGCTTATACATCAACTCATTTCTAGTGCGTGAGTGTATGCGTAAATAACCAATAATTTGCCATTCAAAACTGGAAAATTTACCGGTTTTCATTTTTTTAAGTTAAAAACCATAATTTTAATTTTAATGAATACTAATTTTAATTACGAATCTAATAAATCAAAATCAATCAAAGTTTCAAAAAATAATTTAAACATAAAAGATAAATAACTCTGCCTAATCACAGTCACCGATTTGGCACAATTATAACAAGACGAGTACACGGGTTCCAAAAACATCATCAACAATTTCAAAGTTACCTGTATATTTTAGCTCACTTAATTCTTAACAGACCAATTAATTGATGGAATTCAATAATTTCTTAAAACAATACAATACTTTTTAGTTAGTAATAATAAAATCTAAAAATTTTCCACAGTGATGATGGTAGTAATTTTTAAAAAATTGCATATTTAAAAATTATTACAAAGGACTCAAGTGAAGATGTTCTTTTCCCAAGGACAGTAAATCTCTAACTAAAGTTAAAAAAAAATTAATGTTGTTTTCGAGAAAGTTAGTATTGTTGTGTGCCTAATTCTTATAACAATGGTATAGATGAACAGGTTAGGTTAATCAAAATTTGTATTTAATTCTTATAACTCTTTGTCTTTGTTCAGAGATATAATCTCATTCTTCTAAATCTTGTTTAGCAAGTCATACTACTCATTTTGAGACCAAGTTTAATAATATCATCATCTTCATCATATCCTTACTAACTAATAGTATCTTACTTATTTCCATTGTGTACAAAAAAACTTACTCAGAATATTAATCAACCGGTATGAGGACAACAATTAAATTAAATTAACTTAAAACTCCACAAATCTAGACCCAAAATCTAATCCGTATCATCTTTGAAACAAAGCCAAAATTTAAAAACATGATTTTGCAGTATATTTAATGATTAACTTTTCAGTGTCATTGGATTCACTTTGTCCTCTGATTTTCCTTTGTTTTAATCATCTATACATAACCATCAATCACAACCACTTCCTATTTATTATTTTCTTGACTTTATTTACTTAGGAAATTTTTTTTTTGAAAATTACAGCAAAATAAACTCCTAATCAAATGTCGAATAACTACTAAATTATGCAATAGTTTCTACTGAAATAACTCCTGATTAAGTTGACTTTTGATTATAAAATGCTGGATTTGTTGTTGTCCTCGTCCCTGACCTAACATGTTAGTCAATTTATATCAATATGGTTTCATTGTCCTCTCAGAACCTTTTCCTAGTTCATCAAATCACACTAACTAATAACTAACCACATGAATTTATTACTGAAGGATTTATATTATTTGTTGACCAATGCCTCTGAAGTACAAATATCGCCTGTGATAATTCCTATCAAAACTGGTACAGTGGAAGGAGCAGTCGGCGGGGATGTTAGGATTACATATCATATTACATTAGATACTACTTTTAGTTTTGAACTTTTTGGTGTATTTGACCTAGTTTTAAAATTTTTACTAATTAAATTACGTCTTTTATTCTACTACTACTGGGTTGTTATTATTACTAAAAGTAAACGTATTCATTACAAAACAAAGTAATAAATACGGTCACTTATGACGACATAAGTCAAGGCATAATCGTGGTCATCATAAACAAAGAACAACCAAAGATTATGATTAGTGAATAGTAAACAATGAACCGAATTAAGTGAAATTGCTCCATCAACATTTCCACCAACCTATGAAAGTTTAGCAAATTGATCATTCATTCATAGAGTGATTCAATTTAAATGGCGACAGAGACTACTCTAAAGCCTAGACCTATAGACACCCTAGAGTNAGTGATTATGATTAGTGAATAGTAAACAATGAACCGAATTAAGTGAAATTGCTTCATCAACATTTCCACCAACCTATGAAAGTTTAGCAAATTGATCATTCATAGAGTGATTCAATTTAAATGGCGACAGAGACTACTCTAAAGCCTAGACCTATAGACACCCTAGAGTCTAGACTCTACGGTAATCTCAAGAGTACCTGCTACATATTTCAATAGTTCCGAGTCCAATTTAGCCAATGATGTCACTTCATCTCTCTTTGAATAAAATGTTGATAAAGTTGTATCTGTTTAAAATGCAAAATGAGTAGGTCGATCTGGAGAAATTGGCAAATGAACAACGCAGAAGTCAGAGCGTGTGCATGCAATAAACAATGGATTGTTATCTATACCATGATTACGGGAGAAGGTTGACTCCATGGCTGACACGTGTGTAGACGCAATTTTTTGCAAGTTGCGAAGTTAAAGGAATAAAACTGAAGCGAAGGAAACACCACCACCAGAAAGAGACAAAAACTTATGACTTAGTAACAAAAAACTTTTTTCTTCCCTTAGCACTTAAGATCAGCACAGACAGCTAAACGTTGTTGTAATTAAAACCTCTATTTTGGGAACCTACAGTGCTTGCTAAAACTAGAATTCTTGTTAATACAACACAGTATAAAATTTTTTGTGGGATTTTCGTTAATTGCAAAATTCGCATTCGCAGACGAAGACTTGAATTATAAAGAAGTTGTTTTTTTTTCAGGGTGGGTTGAAATATTTCTCTAAAAACATACCCGGTGTCTCGTAATTGGTTGAGTGGAAAATTCAAAAATTCAAATCTTCGCGCCAATCAGATTCAAATAAAATTCAAATTGAATTCAATTATTTCAAAGATAATTAATTAATTTAAAAAAATTTTTTGTACTTTTTTTTTAATTTCAGTACTTAAATTGTAGATTCTATAATCGAATTTTGTGAAAGCAGAGCAAAATTATTATATTTTTGCGATAAAAGATTAAAACTTTAATTATTCATTTAATAAAATTTAAATATAAAATTTTATTAAAATCTGATAAGTTAGGTAAATTTGAATTTCTAAAAAAAAATTATTGAATAATATGATTTTTAAGGCACTCGGTAAATATTATGAGTTTTCCTGTTCCTTTTTATTTTCAATTTCTAAATGAAGTAACTCCTGCCTGAAATAAAATTGATAGTGGAAAATTAAAAGTATAAATTTCAAATTTGTTAATTTTTTTTTTTAATTTAAATTTTCATTTTCTGCTCATTTTTTTGAACTTTGACCTTCAATATTTTGAAAGAAACTTCTACGCATTTGAATTAATCAAAAATTTGGTGGTACCCTATTTTCTTGGGAAACTACGTCATTTAGGGGGAGATCAGCTGTGTTTTCATTGGGTTTTGGAGAAATAACAAAACAAAGGACAAAGAGATGTGTACAAAACTCGTCAGTCCACAGTAAGAAGCCTCATCAGTAGGTTACTCAAACAAATTATTACGTTTTTGAAAATTTTTATATTGTTTACTAACTAATTATTCATCAAGTTTATCAAAATTCATCAAAATTGATTAGTAGTGGGAGTATATAAAAGACTGAAAGTTGATTTTGATCAATTAATTCCTCAAAATTTGGATGGAAGGGTAAGTGATTTAATTTTAGTTGTAGTTCTTCTAGATTATCATTATCATGTTTCAAGTTAACTAATTATTCTTTCACTTCAAACGATTCGGGTATCAATCAGGTCAAACTTAGTTGCATTAATTAGTAGAATTTAGGATCCTGAAAGCGAAAGGAATATTTTTTGTATTGATTGGTTTCGTTTCGTTTCTTTTTTTTTTTCTTTTTTGCTCTTTGAGAGTATGCGGGTTTTTTTTTTGGGAAAATCACGGTTTCAAACGTAACTTTTAGCGTTATCTAATAATCTTGTTAAAACTTATCGTTTACATTGCATAGATGACTNAATATTGAATTTAGGATCCTGAAAGCGAAAGGAATATTTTTTGTATTGATTGGTTTCGTTTCGTTTCTTTTTTTTTTCTTTTTTGCTCTTTGAGAGTATGCGGGTTTTTTTTTGGGAAAATGACGGTTTCAAACGTAACTTTTAGCGTTATCTAATAATCTTGTTAAAACTTATCGTTTACATTGCATAGATGACTCATTATATTTTTTGTATGATCCAACAGGTAAAAAAGTAAATCAGGCAATCAATATGAAATTATTATGATTTCATCTGCCAGTGTATCATTAATCGGACCATTTGTTGAAGAAATTCCTACTCATTGATCGTCGTAGCTTGGTCGTTTTCTTGTTGGTCAGGATTATAATGTCCTGTCCTACAACAACGGCGAAGGACGACGATAGTTACTGCCTAACACTTTCAATTTTCTGATTCCTACAAACTATTTCTTCATCCCTGGGATCTTCACTTTAACTTACAAGGTCAGGAGGTGAATAATAATAAATTGTAATGTAAAAGAAATCAGGGTAGAGATTTGAATTCAATAATAATTTACTTCATTCTCAACTCCTTGTTTCTAGTGATCAAATCAAACAATAATGGACCGAGGGTATCAATCATTTGGTGGTGGGGACATGGATGACAGTCCTCCACACGATGTCATGGTCCACCTTGTACCAGAAACAAGCAGATGTGAGACTCATACCATCCATCATATCCAATGAAATTTTTCTAAACTTCAAATTTTAATTTTTATAATTTAGTACGATGGAATCATATAGAAGATTTAGACTCCTTCTTTACTCGTGTCTACTACTACCATCAAAAACATGGATTCTTCTGTATAATTATGCAGGAGTTCTTCGAACTTATTCAATTTATTTTTGTCGTTGGATTTGCCACCTTTCTGATTGAGTGTGTTGATTACCAAATTTTGTTCAAGTAAGTTGTCAGTCGTCTTCATCTAATGCATTATTCATTTTTATATTAAGTTTTACTTTCTTTTGCCTAAAGGAACAAATTAGTTAACAGCACAACACCGAATGCAAAAGTAACATTAGATGATGCACTGATTGGGTCAGGTCCTTGTGTAAGTGGATTCGGAGTTATGATGTGGGGCACCTTATTCATTGCACTCCTATTTTGGATTATACGTCTTGTATTTGTTGCCTATAATACTGTTTTAAATTGGGAGATTCGTGCCTTCTACAGAACTGCGTTATCCATCTGCGACGTAAGTGACATATCTAGCTATTTGGCACTTAGCACATTACTCTAATAATTGCCAATTTCTAACTTTTTTTTTAAAAAGGGTGAGCTGGATAATTTGACCTGGTACGACGTACAGAAGAAACTCAGAGATGTTCAGAGGGAACAGCAGATGTGTATTCATAAGCAAGATTTGACTGAACTCGATATTTATCATCGTATTCTAAGGTAACTAACATACTCTTTCACTTTAATTTCATCAACTTCTTAACAATTAAGGCTAATTACGGATTTTATTTACACAGATTTAAAAATTATATGATTGCAATGACGAACAAAAATCTTCTGCCACTCAAGTTCAACGTTCCTATTGTTGGGGATATTGTCTTTCTCACACATGGGATGAAGTACAACTTGGAACTTTTATTATTCTGTAAGTCATTCATTATTAGTCATAATTCGTGAATGAGTAAAAAAAAATTGTTTTTAATTTAAACTGAAAATTCAAATCTAATTAATTGTTATTTTCCTAGGGGGTCCTTGGGCTCCGTTTGAAAACAGTTGGCATCTCCGTGAAGATTATAAAAAAGTCTCAAAGAGGAAGGAACTCGCAGAAGCTTTGAGAAAAAGAATTGTTTTTGTTGCATTTATTAATTTAATTCTCTCACCTGTAATTTTTCTTTGGCAAATTCTCTACTCATTCTTCAATTATGCTGAGGTGAGTGAATCTTGTTTACGAACTTATAGATTGTATTATTATATTTTTTTTTGGTTCTAAACTTTGGTTCATGGCTATTGGTCATTGTACAGTATGGGAAATCCTTTTGTAATCATAATCAAAAAAGACAGAAGTGAAGTGATATGTATGGCGGTCATAGTCATCAAAACACAAAAACCACGGATAGTTCAGTTTCCTTTTGTTTCGGTTGATTACGTGTTGGTGGTAAGGTACACGTTCTCATCAAGAGTTGCTTATCAAAGTTGCTCTCTTTTTTTTTTTTAGTGTTTTTGATGGGAAATGAGTAGAATGACCGATAATTTTTGTTTTTAACTTCAGCAAAACTTGAGAAATAACTTTTTACTTCTAAATTGATCTACTTTTTTTTTGTTGTTTTCCAGGTAGTAAAAAGAGAACCTGGAACACTTGGAATGCGGCGTTGGTCGCTCTATGGACGTCTCTATTTACGTCATTTTAATGAGCTCGAGCATGAGATCAATGCCCGTCTCTCAAGAGCTTATCGACCAGCAGCAAAATATATGAGTATCTTCAACGCACCTGTCCTCACCATAGTTGCACAGTAAGCATGACAATAAAATCTTTTCTATGGATCACTTCTCTTTACTCCTATACATCATGCATTGAGAGTGTGATTTTTTTTTTGGAAACAGATAATGAGAGTCTATGGCTTGGCACACTTTATATTATTATTATTAATATTATTGCGATAATGGCATACCTGCTTGATTACTTTGGCAGCAATTAGCCCTATACTCTTGGATATATGCCAGAAAGTAATAGACTCAAAATGGGAATGGATTAATTTTTATTTTCAATTTCAATTTCTCCTTACCAGGAATCTTGGTTTTGTGGCTGGATCACTTTTGGCAGTCTTATCACTTTTGGCTATCTATGATGAAGATGTACTCACTGTGGAACATGTTCTTCTACTCATCTCCGCATCAGGAGCAATCGTCGCAATTTGTCGGTGCGTCAAAATTTTTTTGGCAAGACACTGTAAACAACATAAGGGAAAATATAATGAATTTTCTTGATGTTGTAGTGCATTTATTCCTGATGAACAACTAGTTTGGTGTCCGGAAAGGCTTTTGACATCTGTTTTGGCTCATGTCCATTATTTTCCGGATCAATGGAGAGGACAAGCCCATACTTCACACACACGAGATGAATTTGCACTTCTATTTCAGTACAAAGCGGTAAGTTCATGATCGTCTAAAATTTTGAGGTCATTTAGATCTCAAAATTTTTGATGACAGAGTTTTAAAATGATTTGTAAGTAAGTTGTGTTGTAAATATCAATAATTAATAATGTATTTACAGCTCTACTTGATCGAAGAGTTATTGTCACCATTCGTTACTCCAATTATTCTCTTCTTTCATTTACGGCACAAATCACTGGAAATAGTGGATTTCTATCGAAACTTTACTGTAGAGGTCATTGGGGTTGGAGATGTCTGCTCTTTTGCTCAGATGGATGTTCGAAAACATGGAAATCCTGCATGGCAACCATCTGCATATGACATGGACATTTTGGCTTCGGATCAACCAACCAATAATAACAACACATATACACAAGCTGAAAATGGAAAAACCGAACTCTCTCTTGTTCATTTTACGCACACAAATCCAGAATGGCAACCACCAAGCAGTAATTTTACCAACAAAAAAAAAAATTTTTTTTTTACATTAATATTATTTTAGGAAGTATTATTCATTTCTATTGTTTTACTATAGATTCTGGAGCTTTTATTACAAATTTGAAGGAGAGGGCAGCAAGAGAAGCTGCAGTTCTTCCAACAGTTCTTGAAGAGAATCCATTTTATGCTTCTTTGAATTCCATCTCTTCACTTGGGAACGAAGTGAGTTGATTGGATTAATTTTAGTAATTTAAATAATATTTGAGGTTGAGTCTTAATTTTTTTTTTACAGTACTCCAATGCGATAACGAGTATTATGCGAGAGAATAATTTGGGTGGATCAAACATGCAGATGATGTATGAGTCTGCACCACTTACAACAGAAACACATAATGTTTTGCCTGGTATCCTTCCTCCAACAAGTCATGACCAATCGTCTTTCAGAGGATATTTAAACAAGCATGAAGGTCCCATGCAACGAAGCATGAGCAGGGGAATTGTAACAGGGTAAGTTCATGTTTTTACTTTTTAATAATGATTGATTAAATTTTCCTGTTGGAAATTGAATTATAATGAAAGAAACAGATGACCTAAAAAATTAAAAAATTTTCCGTTTTAATTTACAGAACGCAACATCAGAGTGGAACTTTTCAAGGAAATTTTCCCTCCTATAATAACTCAACAATCAGTTTCGCCAACAGTTTTGCACAGTATCCAAATCCCACAGCACGTCACGCAAACTCTGACATGAACGCTGCCTTAGAGTTCAACACCATTGATATGAGTTTGGATGCACTTTACATGCATGAAATCCATCACGTTGAGGTTAGAATAAATTGATTATGTTTAAGAACATTTTTTGATTCACTGGAGAAATTTTAAATTTTAAAATTTTAAAAAATTTGAAAGATTTAATATAAAATTATTATAACTTTTTTTTAGATGAAACGTCGTAACTTACAATCAGCTTCTGTACTCAGCCGACCACAAACATACTACCAAAATCCTAGTTTACCAACATCAACATTCCGTGGTACTGGACCTGTCATCAATCAGTTTCTATCTCCTCAACCACAAGTCCATGGTATTCTACCACATACCCATCTTCAACATGAGTCACCACAAGTTTCCTCAACTAGTACGAGTAGTGGTGACAGCAGTTCAGTCCGACAAAATGAAAAAACATCTTTGCTCTCTACAAAATATACTAATTACTTTGACCCTTTAGCCTGATTCGAACCTTACTCTACCAATTTAGTATTCATTCACTTCACGCAACGCTCGTCCGTACTACTCATCTCATCTCACACCAAAACAATAATACGAATAAGAAATATCGAAAAAAAAAAAAAATTCCCTCTGCTTCTTTAAGAAGCGTTGAATCCTCCTCATTTGTTTACTTTTTCAATTGAGGATTCAACAAGACTCGAATAGATGTAAAGTATCGTTTTAAACTTTTTTTGTTACAAAAAGATTTTGTGATAATTTTTATGACATTGTCTTCTATAAACTTAGGGACAGGGAGTTGGAAACTCTTTTGAATTTAGTTGTGTTGTTGTAGTCTAACAATAATTTAACATAAGCAGCTTATTAACATAAACTTATATATGATAATTATTCGTTCCTCTTAATTTCTTTTTCTTTTTTTTTTTTTTGTATTCTTAAAACAGAACCTCCGATACTTTGTATATTTATGTCTTTTTAGAAAGATAATTTTCANCTTTTTTTTTGTATTCTTAAAACAGAACCTCCGATACTTTGTATATTTATGTCTTTTTAGAAAGATAATTTTCACACCTTGATTATGGTGATGATTATATCCAGAGAACCATGTGTTTAGATTATATGAGTAATTTAATTAAGTTAGGTAATTAATTTTCTCTAATTTATTATAAGCTATGCTCAAATTACTTATGGTTTAATTAATGCACATAAATGTACAGAGGGAAAGAGGAAGATAAAGCCTATGTAATCAAAAGAAATAGTCCAGCTGGAACTTGAAATACCTAAATCATCAATAATTTTTGTAATATTTTCTCTAGTCGAACAAAACCCTTATATGCTCCAATAGGTGTTAATTTTTACCATTAAATTGTCATTAGTTTGTAATTTAGTTAAGTTAAGTGTAAGGTAAGGAGTCAAAAAAAAAATNATTTTTACCATTAAATTGTCATTAGTTTGTAATTTAGTTAAGTTAAGTGTAAGGTAAGGAGTCAAAAAAAAAATTATTTCGTTACAAAAAAAAAAAGATTGACCATATAGACGAACCCTTTCAACAATGAATTAATTCAGAACTGAATTGAGTATCTGATTCTATTGTCATTCACGTATTATAATATTGTATATAATATTTTGCTTTGTACAAATTAATTATATATTACTTAATTATCATTTTTTTATAATTAACTAAATATATAAGAAAGAATTTAATATAATCTCCATAAAACACTACTACTAATGAACTGGCAATAAGATGTTGTTTGTATTTTGCAATTTATGAAAACTAAAACTACTACAACTTAAATTATCGACGTGAGTATCCTCGATAAACAACAATATACCTTAAATTATGTACTTTTTTTTTTGTTGTTCTAAATTGTTAATAATCTTACATAATTGATGTGGTAATGGTAATTATTATATTGTGTTACCTGTTCTATATTATTATGTAACTACTAAAAGCTTAAACATAATTCTGCTGATCTTGACAATGAAACTAGAGGAGATAAGATAATTTAGTTCTCAATTAAAAATTATGTAAGACGGTCTATACCATCCGGCGTGATGTATCATTAGCGTAATAAATGATTTTATGATAATAATATAGTTGTTAGTATTATGAGAATATTGTTACATGTATTGTTGTTGTTGTCTATTGTTACTATTTGAGAGGTCAGATTTGTCATTTTATTTCATACTATCAACAGTCTCATTTTGAAAATTGACATAACCGTTTGTGATTGTAAAACTAAAAAAAAAAATTTTTTTTTTTTTTATAATATAATCTGTAGAATTAGCTAAAAATTTGTATAGAATTTTCAATTTTGTTTAGCTANTGTTGTTGTCTATTGTTACTATTTGAGAGGTCAGATTGTCATTTTATTTCATACTACCAACAGTCTCATTTTGAAAATTGACATAACCGTTTGTGATTGTAAAACTAAAAAAAAATTTTTTTTTTTTTTTTATAATATAATCTGTAGAATTAGCTAAAAATTTGTATAGAATTTTCAATTTTGTTTAGCTATTTAGAAATGAAGTGGTTTGATTGGTTTTTGATTGGATTATGTATACTTTGGACAAGTTTTGTATACAGTGTAGATAGTGCTGCAGCAATTAGAATAGAACCTGTTCAACGTGGGAATACATATCCAATGAAACATCAACCAGAATATGATGATTTTCAAATGGAACGTTATTTTCGGACAAGAAAACTCGTACGATTTCAAATACGGTGTTTTTTCTATGGTGGACCGTGTGATATAGGTAAGGTCATTGACCTCTCAAAATTTTCAAATTAAAAAAAAATTTTTTAACTGAAATTTTTTTTTTTTTTTTTTCTCATACAGTTGGACGCTGGGCAAAACGTAATTTTAACCTGATTTTTCGAGTTTTTCAATAAGGATGCTTCTGAAGCCATTCTTAAATAATTCAAACTCAACCAATCAGAATTATTGAATTTAAAAATTTTTTATTAAAGTTTATTTTTCAACTTTTTTATTGATAAACTCGGCATAAAATTTATAATCAAATTAATTCCGTTTGAAATTGTGTTAATTTGTTTTAAATGATATGATTTTTTGATTGTAATAGCTCGTGTTAAGACTGGATTTCTTGGACCATGTGTGAAANTTTAAATGATATGATTTTTTGATTGTAATAGCTCGTGTTAAGACTGGATTTCTTGGACCATGTGTGAAATGTACAGAAAAACAACAAAATTGGCTTCCTGAATCATTGAATTTAATTGCTGCAACGGATCCAGAATTATTTCGAGCAGTTATAGCAAGATATATTGAATTTTATGGTGTTGAGTTACCGATAGCGGAACGAATTCGTGTAGCCAAGGCTTTTGAAATTTAAACCGTAAAGAAGTAATACCTACGTTGAGGGGGATTTATAGCGTAAGTTGAAAAAGTGTGATTTTTTAACGTTGAAAACTTATTATTGTCAAACTACACAGTTCAACGGTTAACCTTGATGGTGACAGTGGACAGTGACTTGTGATTGGTAGTTGAGATATTTGAACGTCANACAGTTCAACGGTTAACCTTGATGGTGACAGTGGACAGTGACTTGTGATTGGTAGTTGAGATATTTGAACGTCATCAACCGATGATACTTATATGAAAATGTACAAATTAGGTATTCAAATTACATAACATGATACATAGCTTGTAATAATTGAAGTTAATTTGAATTTTTTTTTTGTTAAGCAAATTGACAATATATAATTAATATCTTCTACTGTATTGTAAGTGTAAAGTATAGGTACAAGTGTATGTACTCAAATAATTAGATTCAAGTGTGGGATGACCAAATCTTAGAAAAAAAAGTTAAACAATGGTACAAAATTGATGGGATTGGTTGAACTAATAAGAAGATAGACTTCGCATGTACCTGTCCAGTATCAATTTTTTTTTCTCTATGCAAATCAAAATCTAGTTGGCTCAGTGATATACGCGATGAGAAGTTACGTAACGAACCAAAGGTCGGCAGTCTGAGAATTTCCGTTCAACTCAATTAAGTCTTCAAATTTATTCCATGAATGTGTATTATATAAAAATTCATAAAAATTCATAAAAATTCATAAAAATTCATAAAAATTCATAAAAATTCATAAAAATTCATAAAAATTCATAAAAATTCATAAAAATTCATAAAAATTCATAAAAATTCATAAAAATTCATAAAAATTCATAAAAATTCATAAAAATTCATAAAAATTCATAAAAATTCATAAAAATTCATAAAATTTCATAAAAATTCATAAAAATTCATAAAAATTCATAAAAATTCATAAAAATTCATAAAAATTCATAAAAATTGAAAAATTGGCTATAACTTTCATGAAAAAATTTGAAATTCAATGAAATAAATTCTTTCGAGCAATTAATCAATTACATAAACATATTGTTGCGGGTCAAATGTTTGTCCTGTCTCCTGACAGGACTATGACAGACAGAACCACCGAACCCCTGACCTAGTCCCACTTGACCAAACCCACCCTGACTCAACTCACTATTAAAAAAAAGGACAGACTCGTCTGGCGGACCAATTCGGAAAATTAACTTTTATTTTAATTTGAAATCTTGTCTCAGAGAGACAAGCCAAAAAAGAAAACCGAGCCGACCAACGGCTCAAACAATAATGACCAAATTTTCCCCTCATGCAATACTCCTATTCCTTTGCAGGAGTATTGCATGAGGCACCGAACCAATCAAGAAATAACTTTTATCTTAAATTACCATGTCTGCAAGCACACATCTTGCAGACATGAATATTTTATAATTATTATTATAAACTAACTCCGTCTCAATATATGAAACATGATATAGGAAAAAGAAATTTCCACTTTATACACAACACACTAAAGCTGAAAATAAATTTTCCCGAGACTGAAATAAAACTATAAATGTAGAAAATTTGATTAATATATTTTAGATAAATATGAGATGTTAATATTAATAAATTTTAAAAATTAATAATTTAATAAAATAATTAAAATTATTAATTTAATATTAATTAATATTAAAACTTCATTAATATTTGTATTAAAAAAATTTTTTTTATTCAAATTCAAATTAAATCATGGTAGTTAGTTATATATACCCTACATCTCAAATTTTTTTGATCTTTTAAATTATATTTCATACATTCTTGAAATAAATTTTAAAACTCGCTTATGCTAAGCCGAAGCCAGAAAGTCGCTCCCTGCCGACCATTGGTTCCCGACACAACAAATCCTCGTAATGTAATTTCTCCAAGTCTGAACCAGCTCGACGTTAGTTGTAACACTAACTAACTTATATTACATAATAAATATGTAATTATTTATGTTGTTTACAAAAGATAAAAATCTGTGTAACAATGGTCAGTTTNTATATTACATAATAAATATGTAATTATTTATGTTGTTTACAAAAGATAAAAATCTGTGTAACAATGGTCAGTTTCTGGACCGTAGTTGACCAGGAATGGCACCTGCCAAATCCCAAATCCTTCAATTCCTACTGTATCTACTAATTTTAATGCCTCAAGGGCTAAGCAGTGGTGATTCCTCAGTTTACTCATCAATTCTATCCAATCAAAGAGCACTCACAGTCGATACAGATACAAGGATTTATATAGCTAAATTACAGACAAATTTAGATGAACGTTTTAATATTACTTTATATTTTACAAACAAACGAATCATCCGTCATTTTGTTCGTTGTTTATTTTATGGTGAGATTTGTGATATCGTCGGGAGATGGGCCAAACGTATGAAAAAATATTTTATAGTTATAAAAAAATATAAGTTTAATTTTTAATTAATTATTTATAATAAATATTTAGCAAAAAAAAAATTGTATAATTTATATATATATTTTTTTAGCTCGAATGCTTCAAAGTATGCTAGGAGGTTGTATAAGATGTACCAAATATCAGAAGACATGGTCAAATAAAGCTTTAGAAATCATCAGTATCAAATTTCCAGAAATGTATCGAGCTTTACTTGGAAGATTTTTGGAATACATGGGTATAGTAATTCCACCAAAAGAGCGACAATTGGTTAAAATTTCATTTGAACAATCCGAATTAGTCAAAAATATTCAAAAGGATTAAGAAATCAAAAAAAAAAAAAAATAAATAATTTTTTAATTTTGATCCGTATTACGTAAAATTTGAATCCGTTTATGATGAATCTGATAAGAAAATTAAAATAAATGAGTTGTATTCAATGTGAACTTTCCATTATTTTGATGAGAACCAGGTAAAAATTGACAAGCTTAATTAATTACTTCACAGGCATATTAGAAAACGTATCCACTTAATTTAGGAATACTTGTTTCATGAATTAGCTCATACAAAATTCCCACGGATGACGCGAGCGACTCAATATTTAAAAAAAAACTAACAAGTAACCGTGGACATTTTTGTCAAAAAAAAAAACTACCAATTATAAAATTTTTGCTAAAATATTGCTAAATTCAATATTTTAACTATACAGTGGAACGTTTGGGGACCAGGAAATTCGGTTCATAACACCCGATGTTTATTGTAGCCGAATAATGAACAAATATAAAATTTAAAGTTATGTTCATGACATCCGATGTTTTGACTTTTCTTAGTGAAATTATTTTCTTTTTCTAGATACTGCAGCCTCACAATCTAAATAAACCAATAACTTACTTGAACAGAAAAAAANAAAAAAAAAACTACCAATTATAAAATTTTTGCTAAAATATTGCTAAATTCAATATTTTAACTATACAGTGGAACTTTTGGGGACCAGGAAATTCGGTTCATAACACCCGATGTTAATTATAGCCGAATAATGAACAAATATAAATTTAAAGTTATGTTCATGACATCCGATGTTTTGACTTTTCTTAGTTCAATTATTTTCTTTTTCTAGATACTGCAGCCTCACAATCTAAATAAACCAATAACTTACTTGAACAGAAAAAAATGTAGATAAAATTGTGTGGAATATCTTCAGAATTGATTTACTCACGATTTATAGATACTGTAACAGTGGATAAAAAATAGTAGATAATTAAAATTTGGCAAGTCTTACTTTGTCCACTGCGCCACGGAATAATAGAAAAAACGTTGGTGCAGTGATTCAAAACTTCAATTCTTCATTCATTCACAACGCATTTTATTAAATTGGCATAACTTTTTTAACATAATAGGGTCTGGTTCATCTCTTACAATGGTGAAATGAAGGGCTAGACCGCAAGATATGGTTCATTACACCCGAGTGTTCATTTTAACCGAGTTCATTATGACCTTAGCTTTAATATTAATTTCGCTATCTCTAGGCAGGGACCGGCGGTTCAGAATCATTATAACCGTGGTTCCATTACACCCGGGGTCATAATAGGCGAGATCCACTGTATTATGATTTATGGATCAAATTTTTAATTTTTGTACCGTTGGTGGTNTACACCCGGGGTCATAATAGGCGAGATCCACTGTATTATGATTTATGGATCAAATTTTTAATTTTTGTACCGTTGGTGGTTACTTTATGGTTTTTTACACCATAGTATTTAAGTCTAATACTTAATATTACATATAAATAAATAAAAGTAAATTGAAATTGAGAGTTTCGGATCATAAAACCTTCTGACGTTGCATTTGGCACTATCCGTGGTAAACAATTGATTTGATTTGTAATAAATGGCTAATGATTAGTAGTAAGAAAGCATTGGTCAAGGTTACTCTTACAACAATACTTTTATTGTTACACTGATTTGTAACAATAGAATTTGATCCCATCTAATTTCAACTTCAACCACCAGTAAACCAAGATGATGATTAAAACCAGAGACATGATGTGACAGAGGAATAGATGTTGTCATCATTTTCAAATAACAATACACATAATTGTTTATTTATAAACCCATGAGAGCATCGGTCATGGGACATAGACTATCATTCAAAAATTATTGTTAACAATGGAATTCAAATCTTCACGAATCACGAATGATTCAAATATTAATTAATTTAACATAAATCCCAATTCTGCTTTCAATTCAATCGAAAAGCCAAAGGAATAACAATGATTGATTATTGTTGGGCTACTCTCAATTTTTAGGATTGACAACGAGAGAGATGAAGCTAAAATGCGGATTTCAGCAGATTAAATTTTAAATTAATCAATTTTTGCCTCACATCAACAATAATAAGTTATGTATTATTATAGCCTCTGGTTATTAACGACTACTTTCTAATTTTCAAAAAGTGATCATTGTTAAACACACAGAAAACTGCAGTATTCCTACAAGAATCCTGTTCGTTTTAGTCATAAGTCATAATTCAACTAGATAAACGTAAGCATTGTTACAACAACAATAATAATAATTAATCATAAAAACAATTTTAGTAAGAGTAAGACTGTAATTTAAAGCTCTACTTAAATTCAACTGTCAAACCTGTTTTCGAACTTAAGTAAACTTGCTCCTGGAGTCTTATGCCCTCAAGGCAAGTAAAAAATTTTACGAAAATTTTCTTAGAAATTGATCGGAATTAGACATATTAAGTAATTAAGTAATTACTTAATTCTTATCTTCAAATTATCTTACGATTACTTCCGGATATATCAGGTATGAAATTTGTATTGATCTTTACATTTTCGAATTATTTAAATGTCCTCAGGCACAACACTACAAATTGAATAATAAAATTATTGGAGAAGAGAGTAGTATTGTTCAATAATAATTATTGAATTTATAATTTAATAATTATCAATCAAATAATTAATTTGATTGATAATTCTACNAGGCACAACACTACAAATTGAATAATAAAATTATTGGAGAAGAGAGTAGTATTGTTCAATAATAATTATTGAATTATAATTTAATAATTATCAATCAAATAATTAATTTGATTGAGAATTGTACTTCTACTCCATACCTATTGTTGGAATAATCAATCTCAATTGTTGGTTTTTAGTAAATATTACCAAGGTTTATGACTTTTTATAATAATTATTAACTCACATAATCTCAAAATTAATTTCCAATTAATTTCCTCTCACACCTCACTTTTACAATCCTTTCTTTCATCTATTGAATTAATTGAATATGCTAATTTGAAAAAAATGATAGAATAAGGATTAATCGTAATCCTAAATTTTAAAACCTTAAGATTTTCAGTTTCATGATATAACTTTTATCTATAGAATCTATAATTTTCATAAAATGATTGAGCAGTTGTCTGTCATCACCTTCAGGGTTATGTAATACTTCAAAACACAAGTGTTAGCATCACTTTCTTTCGTTACTTAATAGTTGACAACACTTTAAATCCCACAAAGTCAACGATTGATTAGGAAATGTCTCATTACCTTATCAATTAAAGTTAAGGATTCAGAGTTAAAAATTGAAAACACATGAACAATGGGATGTAGTGCTAAATTGTCAACTGCAACGTACACCTCATGTTAATCAAAAAGTACTTACGAATTATCAAAGTACTAATCCAACTCACACGATTACGAGTTTGACAGACAACAAACACATTTTGAGCTCGACTAGCTGAACTTTGTAATCTATTTGTAAGCTATTTGTATTTAGTAGTTTTTAATAATTAAAATACTCGAACAGGAGTTTAGAGTAATCAATGGATAATTTGGCTATGGAACTAAAAGAAAATGAAAATGATGAGGGTCAGGTTAGTCTTAATTACTTTAACTTTTCTTACCAAAAATTATAAAGTTGTTTATAAATTCATCAGGTGTGACCTTGATTCATTCACCAGTTGTCACTTGCTCTGTCAATTATTGAAAATTTGTTTAATGATTTCTATTTGTTTTTAGACAAAATGGAAGAATTTAAAACTAGACGAGGAAACGATTGTTGAAAATAGACACTTTACAAATTTAGAACCAGTGGAAGAACAAAGGAATTCAAATATTTCAAAATCGACAAAACTTTTATATTATGAAATTAATGATGAACCACCATGGTACTTGACCTTATTTCTAGGATTTCAGGTTTTAATCTTTAAATTAATCACTATTTTCACTAAATTTTTGTAAAAAATAGTCATTTTTTATAAATATTTTAGCACTATTTAACAATGGTTGGAGGCACAGTTTCTGTACCGATTATCCTTACCCCTCTCATGTGCATGGCACCTGAGGACCCTGACAAAGCAAATATTATTTCAACAATAATTTTCGGTAAATTTCAATTAACTTTACTCTCTACAGATTCAAAAATAATTTTGATTATTTCATTATTACTTTAAAACAAAAACAGTTTCAGGAATTGTGACACTTCTTCAAAGTACTTTCGGTACGCGACTACCAATTATTCAAGGTGGTAGTTTTAGTTTCCTAGTTCCGTCCATTGCTATTCTTGGTCTTCCACAGTTCAAATGTCCAGAATCGTTAGATGGTTTATCAGAGTCTGAACGAAGGGAACTTTGGCAAATACGAATACGTGAAATTCAAGGTGCAATCATAATTTCGGCACTGTTTGAAGTTTTTCTTGGGGCTGCTGGTGAGTAGTTTAGAAAATTTTTTATATAACAGTTATCTCAACTACCCCTCTGTAGACCTAACCTACCTACAGGTATCATTGGACTAATTCTTAACTACATCACACCAATGACAGGTTTGTCAATTGAATGTTCTAAGCATAAGCATAAGCATAAGCATAAGCATAAGCAATCATCAATCATGCTCATGCTCATACTTATTTGTACTTTGTAATATTTAGTACAATAATTTCTAATCCTTATTTTATTAATTCCAGTGGCCCCTGCGATTGCATTAGTTGGTCTCTCACTCTTTAAAGTATCCGCAATTCATGCTTCTTCCAATTGGATCATTTCAATTGGGTAGGAAAATTTAGTAAATTTAGCCTTATATTTATCTTCATTTCTTCCTTACTAACTTATTCAATTAATTCTAATTTTGTTTTTTTTTAATGTAGAACGATACTATTAATAATACTCTTTTCACAGTATTGGAAAAATCTCAAAATTCCAATACCTTTTACACGATCTGAAAAACGAAATGGGAGTCTGAGATATCCTATCTTTCAAGTATTCCCTGTACGTATTTTTACTTACTATTATTTACTATTTATTAAATTAATCAAATTACCTTTTGATCTTGCTTGATTGTTGATTCATCAGTTGTCTTTAACTTTATGTTTACTTGTGTTCAATTTTACTGTTAGGTTTTGCTCACAATTGGACTGATGTGGTTAGTCTGTTATATTTTAACGGTGACAAATGTGTTTGACAAGACTAATGCAGCTCGAACTGACATCAAGGAAGGCATACTTAGGGATACACTTTGGTTTCGATTTCCATACCCACGTATGTAATGAAATGAAGAATAATTCACTAATCATTAATCACACACAATCACATTCACAAATAATTAATCCTGTGGGTTTGATTACAGTCCAATGGGGTATTCCAACTATAACTGCTGGAGCTGTTTTTGGTGATTTAATTGATTAATTTGATGACAATTAGAAAGTAATCAGGATTATTATAAAAATTTGAAATATTAATTTAATTAATTAGGAATGCTGTCAGGAGTAATTGCTGGGACTGTTGAATCTATTGGTGACTACTACGCATGCGCAAGGATTTCAGGTACGAAATTAAACTCAACAGATTTGAATTTTGATCGTAATTTTTGAATTTCGATCGTAATTTTTGAATTTCGATCGTAATTTTTGAATTTCGATTGTAATTTTTGAATTTTGATCCTAATTTTTGAATTTCGATCGTAATTTTTGAATTTCAATCGGAATATTTTAACTTTTTTTTTAACAATTAGGTGCAAAACCACCTCCCGTTCATGCCATCAATCGTGGAATTATGATGGAAGGTATTGGATGTGTCTTAGGTAAGATCTTTCAAAACAATTAATTGAATTGTATCAAGTTCTTTCAATTTAAACCACCTAATTTTATTTTTTTTACTTAAAATTTTCATAGCTGGACTGTGGGGAACTGGAAACGGTACAACTTCTTACAGTGAGAACATTGGTGCTATCAGTGTGACGAAAGTTGGATCACGACGAGTCATCCAAGCAGCAGGATGTCTGATGATATTTTGTGCTTTAATTGGAAAAATAGGAGCAATTTTTATTAGTATACCTGAACCAATTATTGGTGGTGTCTTTTGTATTGTATTTGCAACAGTTACTGCAGTTGGTCTTTCAAATTTACAAGGTGTCGACTTGAATTCTCCAAGAAATATTTTTGTTATAGGATTTTCATTATTCTTTGGTCTGGTATGTAATCTCCACTCTAGTACTCTTTTAATTTGCAAAATTTCTTAACATTCAAAAAAATTTTTTTTCAGACAATTTCACAATGGATGGAGGCAAATCCAACTGCAATTGAAACTGGATCTGCGACTGTTGACCAGATTTTAATTATTTTACTCCGAACGGCAATATTCGTTGGTGGACTCTTAGGGTTCATTTTAGACAATACAATTCCAGGTATGTCCCTTATTGTTAGTATTTTTTACTAATTAGAAGTCTAAATTACACAAATTTTGTTAACATTAATTTACATTTTAGGTACACGAGAAGAACGTGGTTTGATAGCTTGGAATGCTCTTGAGAATTCTGAAACTAAAGACTCAAAATTTGACAATGGAGACCCTAGTTATGACCTTCCATTTGGAATGAATTTCATTCGACGGTCAGTTTACAAATTATTGATATTAATTTACAAAAATTATTATGAATCATTACTCAATTTTGCAATTTTTTTTCGCAACAATATTTACAATTTAGAACAAAATGGTTTTCAAGAATACCAATTTCTCCTACATACAAAAAATCTATTCTACCCAAGTTAAAATTACCAACAATTTTGACTAGGAAGTCAATTTCCAATATTTGAATACAAAATTTGACATTCTGCAGTGTTTAGCATAAGAATAATAATTAAATCAACACTTTTGTTAGGAAAATCTGCAAATTTTTTATATATTTTTACCAAAGTATCAGACATATCCTCTTATGACATATAATATTCTAACATTTTAGTCCTCATTACCCACTATCGCATTATCCCAATCCCAAGCAAACGAATAACTACTTACTACTCTGGCGTCTTTCTGATTTGGTTCTGACCTATTGCCAAAATTTCTTGGTGTAGAAACTTGTGAGTATTAATGTTGGGTCAGGGTCACATTAGTAGTGGTACTAGCCAATCAAACGACGCCATGTTGAATTTTTTTGTGACCCTTTAAGTGTGAAAAATTTGTAATCTGTCGTTTCATACCAGCTTTAGGGGTTACAGATTGGACAGTCCGGATTCGAATCGAATTTCCAATCCAAGTCCAAATAGATAAGTTGGATTCGAATCAGATGACTTTGTAGTTTTGTTAGGTTTTTGTAAAAAGTATTTTGATTTTGAATGATTAGGTCATAAATTTTTTTGATAATTGCAAAAAAATTTGATAAAGTTATAGAAATTTTTACTTTTTATCATTACTATCCTAATATTGATGATAATGGTGGAAAATATTATCGATAATCGATTCGAATCCGGTTCCTTGTAATCTAATATCCATGAAACACTATTTGTCATTTTCTTATTAAAATTTGACCTTTTGACCACTCAAGATTAAATATAACACAACATTTTCATTATCTTAACTCTAGACTAAACATTCAACTAATGAAAGATAAGTAGTCATTTTGAAGAGTTTAGAGAATTAAAGGCATGACCAAGTATACCGCCGAATTGTATACCCTCTCAACTATCAATCAGTGATTAAGAATTGTTTAGGATACAGAGAAGGTCAATCAATTTTTGGTCAAAATTCTACTAATTTGAAATAGTTGACCCATATGATGGAAATTTCATTAGATGAAATCGAATCTTCAAATTTTGAAAAAAAAAGTGCACTAAGTAGGAAGTTAAGTACAAAAAGTGAAGTAATGCCATTGAAAGATCTCTATTATGAAATTGATGACAAACCACCATGGTACTTAAGTCTCCTATTAGGATTTCAGGTAACTTATTCAAAAATATTACAAAATTATTAAAAAATTTTTATAACAATGAGCTAAGCCAGCTTCAGCGATTGAACCTATAGTGATTAGATTAACTACTGTAATTTGTTTATATTCATGTTTACTTCTTTAACCGGTAGCACTACATCACAATGGCTGGATCTACAGTGGCTACTCCTGTAATTTTAGGACCATTGCTCTGTATGGCTCCTGATGATCCCAACAAAGCTAATCTTATTTCAACAATTATGTTTGTATCGGGTGCAGCAACACTTCTTCAGAGTACATTTGGAACACGACTTCCAATTATACAAGGTGGAAGTTTTTCATTTATTGTTGTTGCTATTGCTATTTTGTCTCAACCAGAGTTCAAATGTCCAACTAATTTGGACAAAATCACTGATGAGAAAGAGAGAGAAGAAATTTGGCAAATTAGAATTAGAGAAATTCAAGGTGCAATCATTGTTGCTTCACTCCTTGAAGTTTTCATTGGACTCTTTGGTGAGTACTGTTTGATTTTCTATATAATTTTGAGAAATAATTGGATTAATTAAAATATAAACAAATTTGTACTCTAGGTATTGTTGGAAAGATTTTGAAATACATTACACCAATGGCAGGTGAGTTTCAAAAAGTTTAGTAGTACTTTTAAGAATCTTATGATCAGAATTTGTAACCATGGAATTTTAACAGTGGCTCCAGCAATTACAATGATTGGTTTATCTCTCTTCAAAAAATCTGCGGAGTATTCTTCTAGAAATTGGTACATTGCAATTCTGTAAGAGTATTATTTTTGAATAATTTTCTATTATCATCATAGTTACTCTAAATTTAATTGAAATTTAAAAACTTTTTTTCTAGAACAATTCTTCTCATTGTTGTATTTTCACAATATTGCATGAATGTGAAACTTCCGATTCCATTTACAAAGGATCTTACAACTGGAAAACTTATTCGTTATCCCGTTTTTCAAGTCTTTCCTGTAACCAAAAATACTTATTTTCTCCTACTTATATAACCTTGATGGTTTTTTTTTTTTTTTTTTTTTTAATTTTTCAAAATTTTTCAAAATTTTTCAAAATTTTGAAAATTTTTGAAATTTTTTTTCACAGGTGTTGTTAGGGATGGGAGTTGCATGGTTAATTTGTTNTACAAAGGATCTTACAACTGGAAAACTTATTCGTTATCCCGTTTTTCAAGTCTTTCCTGTAACCAAAAATACTTCTTTTCTCCTACTTATATAACCTTGATGGTTTTTTTTTTTTTTTTTTTAAATTTTTCAAAATTTTTCAAAATTTTCCAAAATTTTGAAAATTTTTGAAATTTTTTTTCACAGGTGTTGTTAGGGATGGGAGTTGCATGGTTAATTTGTTACATAATGACTGTAACGAATGTTTTTGAACCTGGAAATCGAGGTAGGACAGATGTAAATTTAAAAATTATTTCAAATACTCTATGGTTTCGATTTCCATACCCATGTAAGTCCATAATTGAATTTCTTCAAAATTTAAATTGATGACCTTGACCTCCATAATTCAATTTTTTTTTATATTTTAGTCCAATGGGGTATTCCAACCGTGAGTCTTGGTGCTGTTCTTGGTATGATGGCTGGAGTAATCGCTGGAACTGTTGAGAGTATTGGAGATTACAATGCTTGTGCAAGAATTTCAGGTATTTAGGACATAATTATGAATTCCAAAATAACAGATCTAAAAAAATATAATATATATATCATCAAACCGAACTATAGTAAATTAGCATCAATTTTTTTCAAATTTTTGATTTATAAATAATTATCTTAACTTACAAATTGNCCGAACTATAGTAAATTAGCATCAATTTTTTTCAAATTTTTGATTTATAAATAATTATCTTAACTTACAAATTGTTATTTCAGGTGCAGAACCACCACCAGTACATGCTATCAATCGTGGAATTTTCATTGAAGGAATTGGTTGTGTCGTATCAGGAATGTTTGGAACTGGTACTGGTACAACTTCTCTGAGTCAAAATATTGGAGCCATTGGAATTTCTAAAGTTGGTTCACGACGTGTGATTCAAGCATCAGGTCTTATCATGATTGTTTTTGCACTCATTGGAAAAGTAGGAGCTGTTTTTGTAAGTATTCCAGAACCAATCATTGGTGGGACCTTTTGTGTTGTTTTTGCAACTGTTGCAGCTGTAGGGCTTTCAAATTTACAACAAGTTGACCTAAATTCTTCAAGAAATATTTTTGTTATTGGATTTTCTATATTTTTTGGATTGGTAAGTTTTCAATTATAAACCCTACTAACCGGAAGTTACANTTTTGTTATTGGATTTTCTATATTTTTTGGATTGGTAAGTTTTCAATTATAAACCCTACTAACCGGAAGTTACAAAATTGATCAAGTATAATAAGTTAAATCTAAATCTAAACTATTTTCAAAAGACAATTTCACAATGGATGGAAGCAAATTCAGGAATAATCAATACAGGTTCNTTTTGTTATTGGATTTTCTATATTTTTTGGATTGGTAAGTTTTCAATTATAAACCCTACTAACCGGAAGTTACAGAATTGATCAAGTATAATAAGTTAAATCTAAACTATTTTCAAAAGACAATTTCACAATGGATGGAAGCAAATTCAGGAATAATCAATACAGGTTCAGAAACTTTAGATCAAATTTTTACAATACTTCTCAAAACTGGAATGTTTGTAAGTTTCTTTCTCGGCTTCGTATTGGATAATACAATTCCAGGTTTGTAAAAATTGAAAAAATTTCTTTAAAATTTCTTAAAAATTAATATCAAAAATGTATAAAATCAAAAATCAAAAATCTATCTCTTTAGGGACACTTGTAGAACGTGGACTCGCACCGACGACACCCCAAAGTACTGATGATCAAGAAAATGACCCAGAAAACGATGGGAAAAGTTACAAACTTCCATTTGTTACGGACTTCATCAAACGGTAAGAAAAAAAAAATTTTTTTTAGAGTAACGAATTTACTGCACAAATTTACATAATAGATACAACTAAGTTACACAGCAAATTCATTACTCTAAGGTCAAGGTTAAAATTTGAAAGATTTTTTTTTTAGAAATTAAAATTACAATAATTTTATCCCTTTCACTTACTACATCTTATTTTTTTTGTAGATTCAAACTACTCAAACTGATTCCAATATCTCCAACCTATAAACCTCGATAAATTTATAAATTTTAGAACTTGATTTTTACTATTAGAATTTGAATTAATAAATGACTAAATTGATTAATATTGGCAATAATATGGAACCTACTGTCCCCTACACCAATTCGCCCGATTTCGGTGATAACCGTCTAACTTGTTTACACGCTTTTAGCTCATTTAACCCAGACACTAAATTTCTAACACATTCTAGTTAAAAGGATACTACATTTTGAGAATTGCCATACTTAGCTGAAAAGTCGAATTAGCGTCTCTGTAGGTTAAATCGGTTAAAAACAACTAATTAACTTAGACGGTTAGCGGCCAAAGTCGGGCTGACGGATTGGTGGGTAATTAAAGTAAGGAGGTTGTGCTCGATTGACAGGAATCTCATAGGTGTCAAATTGGCATAGGATAAATAAGGTTGTATTAGGGTAATCATATCACATGTAATTGCCTAACAATTAATTACCAACTACTTTTTAGAAGTAACTACTAAACAGTGTATCTAGTATTGTCATCATCACCTTATTATTGTCTGCCTTCGTGGTCTCTAAACGGTTTAAATCCATTTAGACCAATATCATACCATAACCAATAATTGAATAATTCCTTTTGGAAACACCTCTTCTATCATCATCATACCTAAGAATTTTGTAGTTAGGAACTAATTTATCAAGATTAAAATGGGAAATTCGATTCAGTGAAAGTGGAAGGACGACTGTTGAGAGCTATTTATGTATTATATTGCCATGGGTCTAGTGACGGAGGACGAGATCATGGACATGGACACTGGACACATAGTAGTAATAACAAAGTATACAAGGGAAAAAGAAGTTTCGACTAGAACATTTCAATTACTAATTAACATGAAAAGATATTTTTTTTGAGACAAAATTCATATTTCATAAAATCTAGTATTCCTTTTTCCAATAATTAGCTAGAAAATGTAGTTTTTTTTAAGAGTATTGATACATTCTGGGGGTATTTTTCATAGTACTCAGGATTCAGGAATCAGGATCATTTAAATTGTCGAAACTTTTGTTCGACGCGTTAAGAACTAAGAAAACAAGAAATTCTCAACCTCTTCTACCCCATAATGTATCAAATTGCATGAAACAATTATTATCGACAAACCAAATGAAGACACGAGAAATCGTTTCTCAACCCATAATTTGGGATTCCTTGGGTTTGTCTTCTGGTGAGTAAAATAATTGTTTCAGACTTATTCGCTTACATCGAATATCCAAGTTACGAATATCTTGTTGCAGATCCATACCGAAAGGAGTTCTGAAATTAATGATTTCAATTAGAAAATAAAAACATAAGTTATAGTTGTAATGTACATGCACTACTATATGTTACATAGTTTGAGATAAGTATTAATGAATTTACTTTGGTTCAGTATAAACTTGTTCAAGTTCAGCCGGAGAGTGTACATCTACATTTGCAGTCCATTTTTCCATTCCATTCCATGCTATCATGACTCCATTGTCAGTACACAAGGCATCCGGTGGGACAAACAAGTCATAGCCCATCTCTGCACAGACTAGTTTCAGTCCTCTTGTGATATAATTGTTACAAGCAACTCCACCGGAAACAACCTGAATACCAAAAAAAANGACTAGTTTCAGTCCTCTTGTGATATAATTGTTACAAGCAACTCCACCGGAAACAACCTGAATACCAAAAAAAAACGAATAAAACCTTTTAATTTGATTGTTTAAAACTAATGAAATATTTCGATGAAATTCGTATATCTTACAAATTTTCTATGTGTGGGTGGGATTAACTTCCGNGACTAGTTTCAGTCCTCTTGTGATATAATTGTTACAAGCAACTCCACCGGAAACAACCTGAATACCAAAAAAAACGAATAAAACCTTTTAATTTGGTTGTTTAAAAAAAACTAATGAAATATTTCGATGAAATTCGTATATCTTACAAATTTTCTATGTGTGGGTGGGATTAACTTCCGNCCTTTTAATTTGATTGTTTAAAACTAATGAAATATTTCGATGAAATTCGTATATCTTACAAATTTTCTATGTGTGGGTGGGATTAACTTCCGCTAAAGAAGAGATACAATCAAAAAAATGATTATATAATTTTTGGCTAAATGGATCAAAAATTTTGGTTTATAAAACTTATTAGAAATGTAGAATCGTACCATATCTGCATAAATCATCCCACGATGAATTTTCTTACACAAATGTGTTGTAGCTGCATGTTGGAAACTTGCACAGAGATCATTTACGGATGGAATCAACTCACTTCCCGCAAGTTCTAAATATTCATTCAAAAATTTAAAATTAATTAAACTAAATAATACCTGATGATAAATTATATAAGTTATTAAATCAAGACTCATTATAGACTTACCGTACTTCCTCTCTTCCTTCAAAACATGTCTAAGAGCACTGAATTTTAAACCTGCAAAACTCCAATTACAATCCCGATACTTGTACATTGGAGTTGGAAATTGAAATGCTTCAGGATTTCCATCCTTTGCATAGCGTTCAATTGCTGCTCCACCAGATATCGATGAAACATCTGAGTTATTATGAAGTTTCAGTCGTCTTGCAGTCTAAAAAAAAATCAAGAAAGTTAGTAAATAATACTTTTAGTTTTTAGAGATACTACAAATTAAATTGTAACTAACTTACTTTATCAAATGCTTCACCAATTGGATCATCAATTGTTTTGCCAAGGAGTAAAAAGTCATTGATACCTTTTGCAACAGCTAGGAGACAGTGACCACCCGAAATGAGTAGTACCATGTAAGGAAATTCCAAATCAGTCAAAAGTCGAGCAGTGAGAGCACTGGAAGAACATAACTCATGGAGAATAATTTGAATAATCAAAACTTCTAACCTAAATAATTCTTATCACAAATAATTATTAATGAATCAATTAATTAATATTAGATTCTTACTGAGCTTCCATATGATGAATAGGAATTAGAGGCTTGTCAGCTTTTAAGCATAACTCCTTTGCATGTTTGAGTCCAACTTCAAGTGAAGCAGCAAGACCAGGTCTTACAGTTACAGCAACAGCATCAATGTCACTCAAATTCACTTTAGCATTTTCTAAAGCCTCTTTATGAACTCTCTGAATGTGTTTCTCATGAAGATGTTTTGCAATTGGAGGAATGATACCTCCATGACTAATTAATTACACATTCAAAGAATTATTAATAAATCACTTAAGAACTTATTATTATAAAATTAACAATTAACTTACTTCAGGTGAGTTTGTAATTGTGAATTTATACTCTCTCCAAGTACTTCACGTTCATGATTCACAATAGCAATACCAGTATCATCACAAGACGTCTCAATTCCCAAAATAATACCTTTCCTAAATTTCAACGGACTAGATGATGGAGAACTTGTAAGTGACCTTGACTGTACGTGTCTTCTTCCTGTATTTGTTATAAAATCTGTATCATATGGTGATGAACTTAGTCCGACTCCGACTCCGACTCCGACTCCGATTCCAAGATCAACATTATGTAAGCTTCCAGTGTAGTGTTTTGTCCTGAGGAGCTTAGAAACGATAGTCGATGTACAACTGGATTTCAGCATTTAGTTACCTTCACTTCACCTGTTAAATCAAACTAAACACATAATAATTTACCATAANCAACTGGATTTCAGCATTTAGTTACCTTCACTTCACCTGTTAAATCAAACTAAACACATAATAATTTACCATAATTATAATCAAATCGAATAGATTACTACTGATGAACGATGAGTACTTACCAGAGGAGGAGGGTTGACTAAAAAAGAGTAAATTTAAACTTTATAACTTGCCGGCTTGATTAATAATTAATTATTAAAGACAAATTAAATACGTTCTGAAAGATTAAATTGTCTTTACTNCAACTGGATTTCAGCATTTAGTTACCTTCACTTCACCTGTTAAATCAAACTAAACACATAATAATTTACCATAAATTATAATCAAATCGAATAGATTACTACTGATGAACGATGAGTACTTACCAGAGGAGGAGGGTTGACTAAAAAAGAGTAAATTTAAACTTTATAACNAAAAATTGGCCTTATTATTTCTCAACTAACAAAATTGTGAGTTGAATACTACGAAAAAAAAAATTACTCGTCAAAATGAAAATACCGCTTTTTCACTGGAAATTTTGCTAGCAAATTATTTGTCAGCAAAAAGTTTTTGCTGACATTTTTTTTCTGGTCCGGTTGGATACAAACCATAACTAAAAAAAATTTTTTTTTTTTTTGGATAAATTTCGATTCGGCGGTATTCGTACTCCCTAAATCCGTGGGATGTGAGCGTGTAATGAGACTATTTTGATAAAAAAATATAATGAGAATTTTATGAATTTGCTCATTGCATATAATTAATTTATGAAATTATTGCCAAGCTTGTTTCACTTACTACAGTAGTGAAACAACAAGAAAATAACCACAAAATATCATTAGCTTGAAAAAGCATGCCAAATTATTCAAGAATTTATCGATAAGCTATAAAAAAAAATTAAAAAAAAAACACAAAATACAATTTTTCTCCGATATAGAGTTAAATATTCAGTTAAACTCAACATGCCCGTTGCTACTACCACAAGCGCTGCTGATCCTACCACAATTACTACAACTGTGACCAAATTCTGCAAATTTGGGACTTGGACCATTATTGGTTTCATTGTTATCTCAACAGTCGTCACCTCAAAATTTCTTTACCTCAATTATCTCAATAAAAAAAATGAAGAGAAGATATACAAAATTGCTATTGAAATTGCTAATCAATTACAAAAAGAAGAGCACTTAAGGGAAGTAGAAATTGCACTTGAGAAACGAAAACCTAAAGAAAGATGGAGAACAGTTTTATTCTTTCTTCCCATTGGTCAAAGAAATCATACGGAAATATTGGAATGTACAAATTTACAAGAAACTCCATATCAACAAATTGCTTACTATTTTCAAAATTCTCTTCAATCTATTCAAATTTGTGCTCTCATGTTTTCAGAATTTGAACTTTCAAATATTATAAGAAGTAAAAGAAATAGAGGTCTTTTTGTTCGAGTCATTACAGATCATGACACAATCAACGAAACGAATTCTAGTATGAACAATTCATGCCGTCATTTCCAAAAAATTGGTAACCATTTTAATTTATCAAATATTATTATCAAAATTTATTTTAGTTAAAAAAAAATTTTTTTTTTTCGAAATTAAACAATAATGATTATGCGTTTTATAATATGAAAATAGGAATTCCTGTCCGAACAAAAAACACTCACCATTTGATGCATAATAAATTTATAATCTTTGATGAAGAAGCGGTTTTGACAGGTTCACTCAATTTTACAAAACAGGTAAAAATCATTATGTTATACGTTATATGTTATTCAATTTAAAATAATATTGCCAGATCATGTTTACGCAATCATTGAAATTTTTAAAGAAATTTATGAATTTTGTATAGGAATTAAAAAAAAAAATTTTTTTTTCTTATAATTACAGGCCATTCGAGATGGCAATTTTGAAAACGTGGTCATTACAACTGATCAAGTAATTGTGAAGAAGTACATTCACCAATTTGCCTTACTTTGGAAACAGTGTGAGGAAGAAGAGATTTAGTTTTATGATTCAATCCAAATACGCTTCATTGGAACTTTTCCCTTAGGTATCCAATTATTTTCTGCTAATTTATCCAATTTTTTGAATTGATTCTTCACTTTTTCAATCTAAATACATAAAAATTTGTAATTAGAATTCATATTTGATTTTAAATAATAAGAAAAAATTTTCTTTTCTTACGCTAATAATAGCAACTGCCCACCATCCGTCTAAATCACATGCCAAGACAGGAATATCTCCCGTATGTGTTAGGTAGAAGTATAAAAGTTCGGCAAATTGAACAAGTTTTGAATTCAGTAATAATTTAGCCTGACCTATACTGGTCTCAATGTCACCCAAAATCTCCTCTGGGATTTTTCCTTCTAAATTCTCAGCCAATATTTTCGTGTATTTCTCGAAATAGTTTGTGAGAAAATCACATTCAATCACAAACTTGCCACTGAAAATTGAAAAATCAAAAAATGAGTTTCATGTCCTTAGTAAAAAGCTTTGTTACTTATGAAATTGCAATTACTTATGCAAAAAAAAAATGAATTGACTCACTTGAAGTCTTTGTAAATATCATCAAAGTACATCGCTTTGACCTTTTTTGGNAATCACATTCAATCACAAACTTGCCACTGAAAATTGAAAAATCAAAAAATGAGTTTCATGTCCTTAGTAAAAAGTTTTGTTACTTATGAAATTGCAATTACTTATGCAAAAAAAGAAAAAAAAAATGAATTGACTCACTTGAAGTCTTTGTAAATATCATCAAAGTACATCGCTTTGACCTTTTTTGGCNAAAAAAAAAATGAATTGACTCACTTGAAGTCTTTGTAAATATCATCAAAGTACATCGCTTTGACCTTTTTTGGCAGCTTCTTGGTAATGGCGGGTGAGTGAGCAACGGTGGTGCGAAGATCCTTAGTGGCTGGTGAATTAGCCACAATTCCTGAAGCTTTTTTGATAGCTGGAGAATGACCAATAATTGTTGCAGCAAGTTTCATAATGGCTGGTGAACGATGAACATTNGCTTTTTTGATAGCTGGAGAATGACCAATAATTGTTGCAGCAAGTTTCATAATGGCTGGTGAACGATGAACATTTTTTGCAATGCTTTTCCTGGTGATAATAGGTGATCGACATGGTTCTTTAAGAACAGTCAATTTCTTGGTCACAGGAGTCGGACAAGGTAATTGACTCTTTGATGAAATTTTAGAAGTGACAGTACGAACTGCTTCATCAGGGTTAGTTGTTAGAGCAATATTTTCATCTTGAATTACTAGCTCTGTAGAAGGAAGCGAGACTGAAGTGACTGCACTAATCTGCTGCTGATGATTACTATGAGACTCTTTCTTTTCAAAAAATGGAGGTTTACTACGTAATGATGCTGTTTGAGCTGGAATTTTGATAACAGTGGGAACAGACGATGCTGAAAGAAAAATATAAAAATTTGAAGTATACTTTCAACTTTATTAATACTTATTTAAGAACTTTTTTTTTAAGTTACTATTTTACCTGTTGACTGAAGAGGTCCACTTGTTTTTATGTTTTTTGCACGACCAAAACCCAAAGAGTTTGGTACTACTGCTACCACTTTTACATGGTTTTCTTTTTCATTGCTCCCAATTGGAAAAGGAGATGCAGCGGTCATTGCTCGAGTAACTCGACGGTCTTTATTAGCAAGAAGCATAGTAGCAGGTGTGCTTTTGATACGATCGGTAATTGCGAGATGAGATCCTGATTTAGTTGATGTAATTGAAGCTGATCGATTTTTCACTGCTAAACCAGCCTATAAACGGTATAATGAGTTAGATTAATATAAAATTTTAGTTAGGTTTACTATAATTTAAAACCTTGAAAGGAGGTGGTGGATTCAAGGATTGTTTCAACAGTTGACCTTTTTCCTGTTTCCAACGAAGGAGCTGTTGTCTTCTTGCATCTGACATTCCCAACTCCTTATTATCTTCATTTTGTGATCGAGGTGCCAAAACACCTAACGGTCGTGACTTAGTAGGAGGAGCAGTGACGCTACCAATACCAACACGTTTACTGTTCATGACCTGAGTTCGCTTTTCACGAAGATTCTCTCTGAAGTTAACACGTCGATTTTCAGCAGCTGTTTCCTTGTCACGATCGAACCGGAGGTTTGTTTTCTTGTGAAACGCGGTAAACTTATTTGTTACCGGTACTTGTGTCTTGGTAGATCTACAAACTCTGAAAGTTCAAAAATGTTATTAACTAAATATTTCAGCCTAGGTATATACCGGATATCTCCCTAGTATGTGATGCCCCAACTAATAAACTAAAAAAAAATTCTAATTTTGAACCAATTATATTCATTATTCAAATTTGATTCACTGAAGGATTTGAATATTTGAGTTTTTTTTTTGATTTTCTTGGAGTATCAATTATCAAAAAATATAGTGTGTGTTAATTCTAATTCATATACTTCCACGATCGCGCATCAAAATTACAGTAGTTGATATTTGTTTTCATATGGTGAAAATGTATTTTTTTTTTAATTCACATGTTAGAGTTGAAGATAGCTTTCTCCGTAGATTGGTGAATGGTACGAAACGTTGTGGGCGTGGGCTGTTGAATTTTTGGTCTTAGTGGTTCTGAAACTTGCTTCTTTGTGACGTACGGTGCAAGAAGACTAATGAAATCCATAGACCTGAAAATTTTAAAAATATTATACCTTATTTTAAACAAAATCAAGTTATGATTAGATAACCAATTTAAGTGTACTCTTCTTAATTATTGATGATAGACAGCAAGAAAACCCAAAAAATTCATACGTTCAAATATTCCTTCAGCAATCAGCAATCAATAAATCTTTTAGTCAGATTCAAGATNTCTTAATTATTGATGATAGACAGCAAGAAAACCCAAAAAATTCATACGTTCAAATATTCCTTCAGCAATCAGCAATCAGCAATCAATAAATCTTAGTCAGATTCAAGAATTTAATTTCAATTGTTCAAAAAATACTCTAGCATTCGAATATCGTTCAAAAAATTAAACTAAAGTAAAATCTCAATCCCAGTTACCAACCAGACCGTAACAGTTAGGAGTAAAGCACCACCATCCGCTGATTCTAATCAGCCTAATTTATCAGCCCATTATTGCACTAGTGTTTTCATGATTTATTTTAACTTAAATATTACCTGTCCTGTCAATGTCGCGTTTGGTGATAATTTGCTCTTGGATCCAGTTAAACGGTCTCCAGACCAGAATAGTGTGGTGACACAAAGAAAGGTTTCAAGTGAATGAGTGAGTAGTCGACAACCAAATTAAATAAATAAACAAGAAAAATTAAACAAATTAACGTAACCACAGAAAGTTGAAAAAGAAACGGTCAACAAAACAATTTTTTTTTCTCCCGCTCGCGCTCGCTTTATTTTTAAACTTCTGCCTTCCCTCCTTTTTTCCCAGTTATTTTTTTTCAAGTATACTAAATAACTCAAAATTGGGGTAAAGTGAGACAAAATTAACTTTTTATACACAAATGACGAGAAAAGGTAAATTTAAGGGAACCGAAGAAGAACGGGGGGATTAGAGGCTCATAAGCTTTTCAGTGTTCACAATCAAACCATTATTTATTACATTGTTAAATTAACAATAGAATTGTAAATCATAAAACCCATTGTCAAAAGTCATATTTAACAATTTATATTTAACTTCTTTGTGAAGAAAAGGTATTTTTGAGATTACACGACTGCAAACCTGAACCTGAACCTGACAGCTGGAGAATCCTGTGGCCTGTGACCTTGACCTTCTCGTCACTTCTGAGAGTTCTAATTGACGTCTTTTGGGACGATAGACCTAAAATTAGTTTCTTCTTATTCAATACTTAAACATCAACTAAACTTCGCTTCTGTCAAGTTTTTTTTAGAAAGCTCACTGTTCTCTAATGGATCATGTAAGTAACGTCACTTTTAGTTTTAGATACTAGAGGTAAGACAGAGGTGAGGTAACTGAGAGAGTGGAATTATCAATTGTTACCGTATCATTTCAATCACGACACGACAACAACGGGAAGAAAAACAGCAAGCCATATCCTCTCAGCAGTTATTATGCATTACCATGTTGTTGATGTAATGTCGTGATTAAATTATTATTTATTTTTGTTCATGTGTCATACAGCATACAGCCTTACCCTGATCACGCATTTTCTATCATTTGTTAAACGAATTTTTTTGCATGGCTATATGGCTTTTAGTAATTCCTAATCCTAAGGCATCTGAATCAAGCTAAATATGTTCAGCCGCCATTCTGGCCTAACTTGGGTCCTGTTTTTCTCAGTGAGTAAAGCTCGCAGATGAGTCGATTTTTTTTTGCATTAGACTCTCCCATTACAATCCTCCGAGGTGTTTTTTTTTTTAAATTCTGACTTTAATTGGAATATTCACCGCTAGGTGTACCACAATCGAAGACTAAATAGTAGCCACTGTGTAATTAAAAAGTTTAACATTTGGCCCATTCTCATCTGTGTCAGAAGTGACCTTGCACTCTGAAATCTTAATTGTGATTTTAGCATTAGTATTATGAGTTATGTAATTATTGAAATATAATTTGGCAACAATATTTAGATTAGATTCGTGCGCACCTAGTGGGAAATATTCTAAGTAAAGTTGGGGTATTACAAAAAACACCTCGGGAGATTGTCATAGAGTGTGACACAAAAAACCAGACTCTTGACCGATAGTATGTCTCTGCTAGACAGAAAAACAAGCCCCAAGTTTAGATAAAATGGCGACCTCGTACGACGAAACCAGCTTGAAAGAATATTTAAATCATTTTTTGTAAAATCTTGCTTCGCTATCACATCTTCAACGAATACTTTTAAATATAAATTTGAACAGATTACTTGCTATAGCTCTCCACGCCGAGTCGAAAAAATACTGTGCACATTAAGAGTTCCTCATCAACTTCAACATTCAACTTATTCAAACTTGCTGTACGTTTTACCCAGTAACCCTTATCAACTTCAACATTCAATTTATTCAAACCTGCTTTAAGATCAATCATTTACGCAAAGTAGTAGTCGACAAATAGTTTCGGTTTCATTACCACTTCAACTTTAGTCGAGGGAAGAACGTAAAAGGGAGAAATATTACTGAACATGGATACCGACGAAAATAGTACAATATATCTCGTTCGACAGTAAGTTAACAAAATTCTTGTAGACTACTTAAGACAAAATGTAATTAAGAGCTAATGAAATTTTTTTTATGAATAATTAGTGCAAACGTAATGAAACTGTACATTTCTCATAAGTTCTAATTGGTTATTGTTATATTTATTAGTGGTGAAAGCATGGGAAATATCAGGCGTATCCTCCTTTCACCGGAAGAAGATGTCTTGACCGAAACTGGACAAGAACAGGTAAGGCTGAATTCTAATGTTATATTTAGTATTATAAATAATTAAAGTACATGGAATTATTAAACCAGTGTTTGATTTTCTTCAGGTGGAAAGATTAGGGAAGCATCTTTCTGATGTTAAATTCTCACTTGCATTTTCCAGCGACTACCAAAGAGCTATGGCTACGGCGAACGGTGTTCTAAAAGCTTCTCAGGATCTTATACCTGAGTTAACACAAGACATACGACTCAGGGAACGGGTAAAAATTTTAAATTTTGAAGATAGAATCAATCAATTAATCTACCAAATAATTATTGTTTACATAGTTCTGTGGAGAACTTGAAGGGAAGACATATCAGGAGGGATTAATGTGTTTCCAAGAAGCAAAAGCAAAAGGCGAGGCTACATCAGTTCTTGACTTTGAAACAAAAGGAGGCGAAAGTATCTCATCATTGTCAGACAGATTAATCGGATTTCTAAAAGTTAGTTTATGATTCATAATTAATAAAAATTAGTGATTGACAAGGTTATTATTTTGAGGATATTTTCCCATAGGAGTTGTGTGACAAGTTGGACAATGTCGAAGCAACACAAAATGTACTGATTATTTCACATTCCTTCGCTGTAGCTACGTTGTTGAATTGTATCTCAGTGAAAAATTCTCAAGAGTTCATCCTTAGGAATTGGAATCATGAAAAAGATTTTAAGGTTATGGAAAACACTTGCTATATGAAGATTAAGGTAATCAAAAAGTTACCAGAAGCAACCGATTCTCCACGTATTCTTGAGTTTATGGCTAAACATCAAGGAGACCATTTGAAAGAAATGGTCATCAGTGGCTCATTTTCAAGTTTCACAAAAGCAGGAATAGGAAAAGATTATAATGCTTGCGTACAACAATAGTTTGTTGTACTTAAAGTAATTATTAATAAGTTCCATGAAGGAAATTTCGTAACAATCAAAAATGAAATCGTACAATCAAAAATGAAATCGTACAAAAATGAAATCGTACAAAAATGAAATCGTACAATCAAAAATGAAATCAACAGTGAATTCAAAATAATGTAATTTTTAAAATCAAAAAATTTTTTCATTTAAAATCTTTTAAAATTATTTTACTAAATTTATGTGAGTGCCTGTTGTCCATTTCCAAGAATTCTTCATTTTATTTCCATATCCAAGGGAGGAGGGTTGATCTGAATGAAATATAACGATAAATTGTTGACAACAATGTATGAAGGAAATTTTCCAAATTGACAAGGACAGAGTTTAGATAGAGTAAATAACATTGAACTAATCGAATTTAACCAAATTTCGTTAATTATAAAAAGAAATTAAATGTTGGAGTTTTTGTTAATACTTTTTAGTATTTCCATCCATAGTCCCTCCCTGCGTTGACCAAGTACCCTCCCCTCATTGGTGTACCTGGATAGTGCCTTGGGATGTAGTAGTGATAGAACTTGCTGAATTTCTTGTCCTTGATGACATTAGTCGAATTTTCAGTAGAATTCATTAAATCGTAGCTGTAGCGTAGATCACGCTCGAAACGACCAATGCTACTTTCTTTATTAAAGTAGTCATGTGAAGCTCCCCTTGTTCGTGGAGCATGTGTAATTTCATCTTCATAAGATGATCGACCTTTTGACAAATCAAGGTCATGAGCTACTGATGCACGGCTCTTTGACATGTCAAGGTCATGTGCTACTGATGAGCGATCGTAGTAATTTTTTGAAGTAGAGTCATATCCCGATCGACTATATTTTGACGATGAGTCATACGCTGAAGAGTCAAGGTCATATGAACTGTACTTCTTCGTTGAAGCCGATGATGAGTCGAGCAGATTTGATTGATAGTTGCTCGAATCATAGTAATCCGATGTCGATGAAACTGGTTTCTGAAGAGTAGTTCCACCATATCGTCCAAAAATAAAATCCGGAAAGTTCCTTGGACTATAGGCTGCAAGGAGTGCAGCTACTGTTGATCTTGTATAGAGTCTCCTAGGGATTCTTGCTGACCAATAGTCCGTTTGTGGTGTTACAGTAATTTTGTAAGTTCCAGTTGCATAGAGATTCTTATTCTCTTGCCTCTCTTTTAAAATTTCCGATGAAAATTCCTTGATATCTTCAAGGTGACTGGTTTTTTTGTCATAAGCTGAGCTACTACTTACATAACGGCTCATTGATGACTCTCGTGGAACTGATCCAGCTCGAATAATATCACGAGCTTCTGAAAGAGCTCGTTTTGCTTGATAAAGTCCTGCATTTAAGTATCCATATCCATAGCCAGAACGTATGTCTTCATCTACTTCAGCTAAATCATCATAATGTTTCAAAGATGCTGGTAAAACAGAAGTAGCTCGAACATTCCGACTATAAGATGACAATACAGAACTTTCTCTCAAATCACGAGCTGTTGAACTACTCTCCCTGTAGTCTCGTGTCGCTGAAGATGCTCTCGCATCTCTCGTCGCTGAAAATCCTCTCGATTCTCTCGTCGCTGAAGTTGCTCTCAAGTCTCTTCGTGGTGTGGCTGTAGCTCTTTGCCATCTTGTTTCATAGTCCTCCATCTTCTTTTGATCAAGTTAAATTATATTGTACAAGTTTTATTTCTACAAAATAGAAAAGAGAAAGGGTTAGATTTCAACAAAATTTTAATCAATTTGCCAAAACTTAAAAAAAAAAGTGACAGTGACATCGGAAATTCTATTTTTCGCAGTGTCTTATTGTCTTATTGCAAATAGCAGTATTTTAATCAAAATTATTAATAATTTACCTTCTGAATTGTCAAACTAGTACAGCCCAAGGTAAAAATTTCAACTACCGAGCGCTATTATAACTTTCTTTTTGAATAAACTTAGAGAGCTATTCCAACTACAAGGAAAGTTGGCTAGAGACTGAACCCTAAAAACTGAAATGTAGTGAAGGTTAATAGGACATTCGGATTTAGATTTTGAGATCCTGATTTTACCAGTGACAGGCTAGAACCGGGGAAGTTGTATTAAACCGATTCACCCGGATCCAACCTCTCTCTGAAAAAAAAAAAATGAAAATCAATTTTACTTAAAATAAACTTTAGAAAATATTGAAAGACTCGTTTCTCACAGTGTTCTCATGAAATCTGTTTTATATGCTTTCATTTTCGTAAGCGTCTGTACAGACATTATGAAAATTGAAGGTCTCTCGAGTTGGATTTTTTCAAAAAAAAAAATTTCTTAAAAATAGCTAAGGCTAAGACAAAGAGCTGCCATTTATTATTAGAATCAAAATGAACAAATTCCCTAAAGACTGCAACTTATCTAGAAATGCTTCATAGACATTAAGCTTCAAAGCTCCTTGCNAAAAAAAAAATTTCTTAAAAATAGCTAAGGCTAAGACAAAGAGCTGCCATTTATTATTAGAATCAAAATGAACAATTCCCTAAAGACTGCAACCTATCTAGATACGCTTCATAGACATTAAGCTTCAAAGCTCCTTGCAAAATTCACTCTAGAAAGTTTTAAAAACTGGTTAATTATGAAATTTTGAAAAAGACTACTATGAAGCATTGACAGATGTAACCAGATAATTAAACATTTTCTGTCTCACAAGTCAATCATTTCTTTTGAAATTGGAAACTCTTTGGGGAACTACTTCATTGAACCAAATTAAAAAAAAAATCAAAATTAGTAGTGTAATCCACCTACGCGTGCATATACATACTGTATATTCCTGTCAATTACTTTTGGCTAGATGACAAAGATATTTAGTTTACATTTACTAACAATGTAAATTAGATTACTCAAAACTATGCCAGGGTTTCAAAGATAACAGATTAACATACATATTAAGATGTTTTATCTCATGGCTTACTGCAGCTGCTTCTGAAGAGATTTTTTTTGACGATTAGCTTCATAAGATGTAAATAATTTTGAACTTGATACTTTTGAAATGAGATCATCAATGACATCAAAAAATATCGTTGGCAGTGATAAGAAAATCAGTGTAACGATTTATCTGATCATGTCCTGATTTTACCACAGTTGCTCTAAATTTGTTATCCTTGAGGTCGAATCCATCTTCGTCACCACGAGAAAGGAGAATACGCGTGTTGGGAATATGTGACCAGTATATTCCAAGTGCTGGTTTTATATTCTTTGTATACTTGCTCAGACTACTACCACCACCGCTTCCAAATGATTTTCCAATGACACTTCCACTTTGATCTATACGGAATGTAACTCCATGGTTGATGATAATAAAAGTGAGTTTATAAATTGAAGAAATTTTTCTCAAAGACCTAATCAGCTGTTCTTGAATTTGACGTCCAGGATTTTTCCAATCCATTACCGTATATAGAGCAAAAGGGAGTGCATCTATGACAATGAGTCGTAACTTTTCAAAGAATGGTGACTGACCGTGACAGAGTTCTTTTTGGACTTCTTCCAATGTTCGTAGAATCCCATCAATTGTAACTTTTTTGATTACACGGACATTGTCCAAATTTGGATTTTGGTGTTTACAGAATTGTAATAATCTAGAAGCGGAGAAGTCGTTGTGTAAATCAATGTAAAGTGATGAAGGAGATGTTTCTGAATGACAGGAAATGGATTCAATTATTTTATGACAGAGTTGTGTCTTGCAACAATTTGATTTTCCGTAAAATTCAACAATTTCACATTCCCAGAGTCCACCGTCGAGGAGTAAGTCCAGTTTTCGAATCCCAGTGGATATATACTTTGATGAGGACGAAACCAAGTTATGGAGTGCAGCTTCGCCGGTAATAATTGATGTATTGCTCATCTGTAAAATAAAGTAAGAAGTTAAAATTAGATTTATGACAAAAAATTTTCAAATTTTATGTTAATTTTTGAAAAAAAAAAAAAAATTTACGCGTACTGAAATTTTTTTGAAAAAGCTCTAGTCTGCCCTCTGTCAAATTAAGACTGAAATTTCAAATTTNTTTACGCGTACTGAAATTTTTTTGAAAAAGCTCTAGTCTGCCCTCTGTCAAATTAAGACTGAAATTTCAAATTTAAGGTGGGAAATTTGTTTCTCACGTGCACAAAAACACACCGTGTGAGTAAAAAGTTGAAGTTTTCAATTATAATCGTTTTTTTTTGGAAAATTATTAAAGTCGCTAATTGAAGTTAAGTTAATCGTTCTTGAACAATGGTCAANTTTACGCGTACTGAAATTTTTTTGAAAAAGCTCTAGTCTGCCCTCTGTCAAATTAAGACTGAAATTTCAAATTTTAGGTGGGAAATTTGTTTCTCACGTGCACAAAAACACACCGTGTGAGTAAAAAGTTGAAGTTTTCAGTTAATCGTTTTTTTTTGGAAAATTATTAAAGTCGCTAATTGAAGTTAAGTTAATCGTTCTTGAACAATGGTCAAAAAAGTGAAACCCATACGACCTGAAGCAGTTGCTCTTGAAACAAAAAATAAACCACCTTTTAAGAAACTGAAGAAGTCCATGAAAGCGGTAAGGAAGGATTTTGAGGGTATTAGAACAAGGCTGAGAAGAAGTCTTAAGCGATTGATACGATTTTAAGTTAATCATTGATATTGACTAATTTCAGAAAAAGCTAGAAACAGAAGAAAAGTACCGTCGAGGAATTGTTTACATTAGTCACCTTCCATATGGATTTTTTGAGAATGAACTCAAAGGTTTCTTCAAACAATTTGGACAAGTACGGAGAATCCGACTTGCTCGTTCTCCAAAGGTAGAAATTATAAGCTTAAGTAATTCTAATTTCGGTTCTTGGAAGAGGGTAGGAGTAGGAGTAAAGCACCGTCCACTGATTGTAATCAGCTCAGAAGCTCTCAGTGCAAGAAATGCACTTGTTGATGTTGAGTTTTCAGAATTTCTGGGTTGCATGGGAGATCAGTTCAACCTGGTTATAAGATATAAGCTTGGGTTGCTCCAATACTTGAATAATAATAATTCTTGAGTAACATTTTTGGAACATTAATTTCAATCCAATTATACGAAATCGCGCTAAAAGAATTTCAAATTTATCTTCAAATAAGGATTTTATTTGGAAACCCGATGAATGTTTTTCTTTTATTCTTTTTGAAAAGTAATATCCACGTATCGGTGTAGATTCAAACTATGTGATTTGCAAAAAATTTTCGATGATTAGTGGAGAAAGTTTCTTCAACTTCGTTGCAAAGCATTTGCCAAAACATTATTATCTAAGTGGTTATTTTCAGGTTTTATATTTGGGTAAAAAATTAGAAAATTAAAAAAAAAAAAATTTTTTTTAATGTACAGAGCACTCAATAAATACTCCGCAAAAAAGATGCTTCTTCACTAATGCTACTACTTTTTGCCACTATTGCTAATACTCTTTGACATTATTGCTACTAACTTTTTGCTTCCTTTGCGTGNAATAAGGATTTTATTTGGAAACCCGATGAATGTTTTTCTTTTATTCTTTTTGAAAAGTAATATCCACGTATCGGTGTAGATTCAAACTATGTGATTTGCAAAAATTTTTCGATGATTAGTGGAGAAAGTTTCTTCAACTTCGTTGCAAAGTATTTGCCAAAACATTATTATCTAAGTGGTTATTTTCAGGTTTTATATTTGGGTAAAAAATTAGAAAATTAAAAAAAAAAAAATTTTTTTTAATGTACAGAGCACTCAATAAATACTCCGCAAAAAAGATGCTTCTTCACTAATGCTACTACTTTTTGCCACTATTGCTAATACTCTTTGACATTATTGCTACTAACTTTTTGCTTCCTTTGCGTGNATGCTACTACTTTTTGCCACTATTGCTAATACTCTTTGACATTATTGCTACTAACTTTTTGCTTCCTTTGCGTGGTATTTATTGAGCGCACTGTATATTGATGCAGACTCAGTTAAATGCCATGTTCTAAATCTTATTTTATAATTAGCAAGAGTTAATTTTGCAGTGAAGTTTACTTACAGCAGAGTTTCAAAAAATATGCTGTCCCAAACTTTATGATTGTTTCATACTATCGAATATGAAAAAAAAAATTACACCAAAATTATTATTTTCAGAAATCCCAAAGAATGGATGTATATATATATTATTCTCATTTTAATATTCAGTTCAATCTTAAACGCGACACTTAGCTGCTAAAATATTTTTGTTGTTTGAAAATTTCATTTTTGTACTTAAGTACNTTCAATCTTAAACGCGACACTTAGCTGCTAAAATATTTTTGTTGTTTGAAAATTTCATTTTTGTACTTAAGTACTTATATATAAACTCAAGGTTCCTTTACAAGAAAAACAACGGCCGTTTGTTTCTTAGAGTCGACAAACCGTGTATAAACTTATATAAAAAANGGTTCCTTTACAAGAAAAACAACGGCCGTTTGTTTCTTAGAGTCGACAAACCGTGTATAAACTTATATAAAAAAATATTGAAAAAGAAACAAAATTCTAGTTCAAACCAGGTGGATGCTTTTCAAGAACTAGTTCGAAACATTTATATTATTCAAATTTCTGGTGCAACAGTAAATAGACTTATAGTCATGTTTTACTGATCTCCCCTGGAAACCAGATATTGTGTACAATCAAAATCAACAAGTGCNGATAGACTTATAGTCATGTTTTACTGATCTCCCCTGGAAACCAGATATTGTGTACAATCAAAATCAACAAGTGCATTTCTTGTACTGAGCTCTTCAATAATTGTATCAGTATCAGTTGATTGCACTAGTCAAGGTTGCTATGAGAATTATTGAACAACCACTNGCTCTTCAATAATTGTATCAGTATCAGTTGATTGCACTAGTCAAGGTTGCTATGAGAATTATTGAACAACCACTATTATAAGTGGTTGTTCAATAATTCTCATAGCAACCTTGGCACTAGTAATGTTGTTAAGTTGTTAACTTTGTTTTTGTTACCGGCAGTATACAGCGAAGTAGATTTTTTTCGCTGTATACAGCAAAGCGACAACAAACAACCTAAAATCACCCTGGTTACCGGTAAGAGACAATATGGGCTGATACAATCACCCAGTGGTGCTTTACTTCGACCCGGAATGGTTCTCATTGACTTTTTTGGCCACGGAGTGACACCGAACATTTTTTTTNGTGGTGCTTTACTTCGACCCGGAATGGTTCTCATTGACTTTTTTGGCCACGGAGTGACACCGAACATTTTTTTTTGCCACTGAGTTTCAAAGTGATAGAAGTGGAAACTGAGTTTCTGACATTTCCATTTTCTTAAATATTCTAAGTAATTCTTATTATTTGTGTCTTTACTTACTATAGACTGGAGGCTCCAAAGGATATGGTTTTGTTGAGTTTGAATTTTTGGAAGTAGCAAAAATTGCCGCAGAGAGTATGAACAACTACCTCATGTATGATCGTCTTGTAAAATGTAAGGAATGTAAAACAGGAACCTTCTTCAAGTATAAATTTTGAAAATCTTAAATTACATGAATTATTTCTAACTTTTAGGCAAAGTTCTGGAACCAAATGTCAATGCAAAGAAACTTTTTGCTGGTAGAATCATCCGGAAGCAAAGCTTTCCAACACTGTTTCGTAGGAATAAATTAATTAAGCTTCAGTCGGAGCCAATGGAAGCTGAAGAGGTTGCTAAGAAGTTGGACACAAACACAAAAATTATTGATAGAAATACCAATAAATTAGCTTCACTTGGGATTAGCTACAAATATGAGTATGCACCAGAAGAGGTAATTTACTTAATTAAACGTTTACTTAAACGTTTGCAAAGAAAATTATTAGAATGGTAAATTTATTTGTTTGAATCTTGTAGCCAATTGAAGTTATCTCCACACCAACCCGATCACCGAAGCAGAAACGTAAAAAGTCTTTCGGCAAGGCCGGTTTTCGAAAGACTCTAGAGGTCAAACATGAACATAACTTACCTCTAGGGGTAAGTTACTCTGTGAGCATTAAAATTTTTCTACACTAATCTAATTGACTCTCTGTAGACTGGAATTTCCAAAAGAACGTCCCAATCTCCGGCACAGAAACGAAGAAGCAAAAAATCTATCGATAAAGCTCAAGAAGATACTCCTCCACCTATCAAACATGAGGGTGAAGTTGAGGTAATTGCTCTATCTTTTAATATCAATTTTACAGTCAACCCTTTTACTGTGAACACCTTAAAATGATAACTTAACATCTATCTTTATTCAAAGGTTGTCTCTTCAAATACTAAACAAATTTCAACTCCGGTAGCTGAAATTCCTAAANACATCTATCTTTATTCAAAGGTTGTCTCTTCAAATACTAAACAAATTTCAACTCCGGTAGCTGAAATTCCTAAAGCAATAACTTCACCATCGACACCGAAAGGTAAAAAATCTCTCGATAAGATTAAAGAAGTGACTCCACTTGTCATTAAAAGTGAGAAGAAGAAAAAGAAAACACCTGAAAAATCTAAATTCTCACCAAAACTGTTACGAAGTAAAACACGGCAGAGTGAGGCCTTGACGCCAGTACCACCAGTAGCGGTGAAGCAAACACCGAAGAAAATTCGGAAATCCATAGCTGTATCACCAATAGGAGTGAAACAATCTCCGAAACAAATACGAAANCACCGAAGAAAATTCGGAAATCCATAGCTGTATCACCAATAGGAGTGAAACAATCTCCGAAACAAATACGAAAATTTTCTTCACCGAAAGAAATTCAGAGTTTCAAGACAGGATCACCAATAGGAGTGAAACAATCACCGAAACAAATACGAAAATTCTCTTCACCGAAGGAAATTCAGAATTCCATGCCAGGATCACCAATAGGAGTGAAACAATCACCGAAACAAATACGAAAATTCTCTTCACCGAAGGAAATTCAGAATTCCATGCCAGGATCACCAATAGGAGTGAAACAATCACCGAAACAAATACGAAAATTCTCTTCACCGAAGGAAATTCAGAATTCCATGCCAGGATCACCAATAGGAGTGAAAGAATCACCGAAACAAATACGAAAATTCTCTTCACCGAAGGAAATACAGAATTCCATGACAGGATCACCAATAGGAGTGAAACAATCACCGAAACAAATACGAAAATTCTCTTCACCGAAGGAAATTCAGAATTCCATGCCAGGATCACCAATAGGAGTGAAAGAATCACCGAAACAAATACGAAAATTCTCTTCACCGAAGGAAATTCAGAATTCCATGCCAGGATCACCAATAGGAGTGAAAGAATCACCGAAACAAATACGAAAATTCTCTTCACCGAAGGAAATACAGAATTCCATGACAGAATCACCAATAGGAGTGAAAGAATCACCGAAACAAATACGAAAATTCTCTTCACCGAAGGAAATTCAGAATTCTATGCCAGGATCACCAGTAGGAGTGAAACAATCTCCGAAACAAGTACGAAAATCCTCACTAACAACACTAACAGTGATGAAACCAAGTCTAAAATCTTCATCAGTATCACCAGTAGCAATGAAGCAATCTCCACAGCAAATTCTAAAATCCGTCTTAGAAACACCAGGAGTTATGAAGAAAACTCCAAACCAATCACGAAAATCCATCAAGAAAATTGAGGAAATCCATAAGGTAGAAGAAGTACCCCCTCTTAAAAAGGTAGAGAAGTCAAAAAATAAAACACCCGAAAAGTCGAAATTCTCTCCAAAAATGTTACGAAGTCGAACTCGACAGAGTGACATTTCTAATTTTACTACAATACCGAAGAAGACACCTGCAAAGAAACCCAACATACGGAAGTCGATGAAATAATTGTTAAATTTCGTTAAATCTAACGAAATTTCAAACTTAAAAGAAAAGAGCTCTTGATGAAAGAATTTCGACTTTTCTTACTATTGTAAATAGTTGCTAAAGTGCCTAAATAAACCTTAATTTCAGTAATCATAGTTTTTCCTAATTTTGCGTTAATTGTGATTACTCAAGCAACGCAGTCAGGTGTGGGATAACTTTTGTTTACATTGAAGACGCGGGAACTCAAGCAATTAAAAGGGCGAGTCGAGATTTAGTAAAAAGATAAGAAAAAGTATTAAAAAAAAAGAAAAAAAAGTTTAAAGTTCAGTAAATTTTTATACTCAATTTTGTAAAAAAATTTACAAAATGTTGATTACTCTAACAATTAATCATTTTTTAAACCATCTGACCTTACTTCAACTGAACTTGACTTAATCGGTATAATCTAATCTTCACGCTCATCAAAATCAACACCGTTTCTCCATTACTTGTCATTTGTGTACTACCGGATACTGGATCTTAACTTTAACTCCAAGGTAAAGTACGATGTAAGAATTATGAATAACAACGCAACGGTGTGATCGTGAATCATGATTCGTGATACACATNAGGTAAAGTACGATGTAAGAATTATGAATAACAACGCAACGGTGTGATCGTGAATCATGATTCGTGATACACATCATATCGTCAGGTGTCAGGAGCTTATTCTAATTCTTACAACCTATTGTATATTAAAGTAAAGGTACAAGCAAGCNCATATCGTCAGGTGTCAGGAGCTTATTCTAATTCTTACAACCTATTGTATATTAAAGTAAAGGTACAAGCAAGCCTTCATGATTCTTTTTGTAATAATTTGCAGAAACAATTGTTAGGAGCTGGAGACAGTACGAAAAACAAAACTTACAGTCATGTACACCAATTACTTCAAAGACTATGTGGCTAACCAACCTCCAATGGCTTTCAATCGTATTCAACCGTTACCCCCAGTTAGCGAAACGGAACTTCTTGGACAATTGCTTGATTGGGCTTTCCAGTACCTTCACACCAAGTAAGTAACACCAAATTTAACAAATTGAAATTGTAACTAAAAGTAAAGGATTATTAATTACTTTTGTTGTTTTTTTATATGAATTAGAAAGTTCCCTTATAATCTTATTTCATCCTTACTCAAGCAGATCAAAAGTGAATTCGAGCATTTGGATTTGAGCACTTGTAAAGTCAAGGAAGAGGAAGATCGAGATGAAACTAAGGGTTAGTAAATTTTATAAAAATTATGAAACTATCCAATAAGATTAAGATATTATTTTTGAATACTTGTTTATAACTATTAGTATGAAATTATAGTGTTTTTATCGTTTCTAGGATTTTCGTGGTATAATGCAAATGACACAAAACAAAAATTAATTGAGAAAGTTGATGAAATATGTGTTGGATATTCCCAAAATTATAATCCAGAACTTGAGTTCAACTGTAAGCAACCTTTTTATGAAGTGACCTCTGCTTCAATTCGAAACAGTAGACGTACTCTTGAAGACCGACTTTCCATTGTGCCTTCATTGGAACATATTTTTGATGTAAAAAAAATTTTGATTCAAATTTTATAAATCTTAGATCATCATCATCATCACTGATGACAGATTTCCTTAGATCTAACTTAATTTAGATATCTTACTCTTCTAGCTTCCTATTCCTACAAGTTACTTCGCTGTATTCGATGGACATAATGGAAGTGAAGCAGCCAATTACTCCGCTGCACAATTACATCTCAATCTAATTGGCCTTGATTCTTTCCCTGAGAACATTGCTCAAGCAATTACAGAAGCTTGTCACACTACAGATGATGAATTTCTACTCAAATGTATTACGACTGATCTGAAAAGTGGTACAACCTTAGCCTTGACACTTTTTATCGAGAACAAAATTTACGTTGCTTGGGTTGGTGATTCACAAGTTGTACTTGGGAGAGCCAGTAGTGGACCTTATTCCATTGTCAATCCACATAAACCAGGGAGACTTGTAAGTACCTAGTTACCATTATTACCATTCTCGTAGTCCCGTGGGATATTATTAATACTATATTCCTAACTATAGGATGAAATTGAGCGAATCACTGAACTCGGTGGAGAAGTAGCAAGATATGATTCCAATGATACTTGGCGAGTGAATGGATGCTTAGCAGTTTCTAGAGCCATTGGTAAACAATAAATATACTAAACAACTTAATTAGACTAGTCATAAATCTTATAATTTATTCAATTATTTGTGATTGTTTTATGATTCAGGTGATTCTGAGTTCAAGAAGTATGTGATTCCTACTCCTGATGTAGTTGAATTGGAATTGGATGGGACTGAAGAGTATCTCATTCTCGCTACCGATGGTCTCTGGGATGACATTTCTCCACTTAAATGTGATGAATTGATCAAAACTCATCTTATATGTTCACGTNTTGATCAAAACTTATCTTATATGTTCACGTAAGGTCTTGTTTTTTAAAATCATCACTACTAGTATTTACTATTTATTTACTCTAATCTCAAGAATCTGTATTGAAAATTGATCAAAGTTGTTTACTTCTAGGTACTCATGAGGGTCTAAGTTTAACAATTGCAGAAGAAGCAAAGAAATGTGGTGCAACAGACAACATAACTGTAATTATCGTCTTTCTCCGACCTGTGANAAATGTGATGAATTGATCAAAACTCATCTTATATGTTCACGTAAGGTCTTGTTTTTTAAAATCATCACTACTAGTATTTACTATTTATTTACTCTAATCTCAAGAATCTGTATTGGAAATTGATCAAAGTTGTTTACTTCTAGGTACTCATGAGGGTCTAAGTTTAACAATTGCAGACGAAGCAAAGAAATGTGGTGCAACAGACAACATAACTGTAATTATCGTCTTTCTCCGACCTGTGGATGAGCTTATTACAAAATATGCTGATGAATATGCTGAATTTGTAGTAAGTGAGAGTAGTGTAGAAAGTACTTCCATTGAAAAGTTAACACCAGATGATAGTCCTCTGGATTCTGCCAATGAAAGCAGTGAAGAAAGGATCAAAAATGCTCAAAATCATTCATCTTCTTCCGACGGATGTGCAATATAATTGAGTCCAATTTCCACATCTAATGAATTTATACAAAAAGTACAAAATTAACACGTGTTTCATTTTCACAAACTTTTTCTCTCAGGTCAAAAGTGGATACACATATTATACAATCAAGAATTTCAAATTTCAATCTCAATTACTTCTAAAGTAATTCAATAATCCAAAACATCAAAACCCAAAAGTACCAATTTCGTAAAAAGTAAGNTATTATACAATCAAGAATTTCAAATTTCAATCTCAATTACTTCTAAAGTAATTCAATAATCCAAAACATCAAAACTCAAAAGTACCAATTTCGTAAAAAGTAAGTAAAGTNAAAACCCAAAAGTACCAATTTCGTAAAAAGTAAGTTTTTTTTTTTAAATCGTACTTATTTTTTTCAAATGGTACACTTTTTCCGTGCAATAAACCACGCATTTTTGAGGTAAAACGCAATAACAATGATAACCGTTAGTAACGATTATTGCGTAACAGTCAGACTCATAAATGCATAATAATACTAAAAATGGTCTGAAATTTTTTTTGAGGGGGTTATAATTTTTCTTATTAAGAAAAATTAAAATGATGATTGTGTAAGTTTTAAGTTGGTGAAGGCCACTTTAAAACCTCATTTACACTTTCCTATCACGTCAATTAAAAGTATAGTAAAGTATTGTTGCAATTGTAAAGTAAACTAAAATAAGAGTATGTATAAAAACAACAATCAAAACTCTTTGTACGTTGATAGGTCAATAATCGTATGGTTTATCAACCTAACAACTTTCATGCTTTTAAATTGGCACAATAACGAAAATGGTTATAATGATCACATAATTTATCAGACATTTTATACAACCTTGCCTCTCCCTCTTCCCCCTCTCCCTCCTTCGGTTTCCATCATTCTTAGATTTTCGCATAAAATTCGAATAATTTTATACGAATTAAGCACAGTAGTCGAATACATCGTTTATGCAAAAGAACAAACAAAATGAGTCCTTTTGTTATTATCGGAGTATTTCTTGTCCTTCAGGTAAGATTACATAATTTTTAACAACTTTTTTGTAAGAATTGAAAGAATTAATTACTATTCTTTGATTTTTGATTGTATAGTTAACAGAAGCCCATGATGATGACAATACATATACCCCACTTATCCGTTTTCTGAAGGAGTTGAGGAAAGCCAGGAAGAATTCTGACCGTTTATCATCCTTAGGAGCTTCTACACTACCAATCAAAAATGATAATTCTAGAAATTCATACTCTAATCTGGCTCCAGCAGCATCCTCATCAGATGATTCAAGTATTCGTGTTGGTATTGGTTCTTCTGGATCTAATAGTAATAATGGGAATAACAATGGGAATTTCAATAATTACCCACAATTGGAACAAACACTTCAACAAATCTCTTCACAACTACCTACACAACCACCTTATCCAATCGAAAGGGTTAACAATGGATTGAGAACTTTATTGGGTGGAGTCAATTCCGGAAGTCTTGCTGATATTCTTCGAGGATCATTTATGTTCACACGGAATGAAAATGTACAGAGTGTTGCAAATACGGTCATCGATTCTATATTTGGGAAACGAAGTTCAGATCCAGCTACCACCTAAATCAAACCGTAATTCCTAAAAAAAAAATTTTTTTTTAAATTAATAATCTAAATTTATTTTAAGAATTAAAAATATTTATAAATTTCTTTACAAAGAAACAAAAAATCAAATNAATTAATAATCTAAATTTATTTTAAGAATTAAAAATATTTATAAATTTCTTTACAAAGAAACAAAAAATCAAATATTTCAGCAGGAACTCGATGAACCTTGAGCCATCGAGTACAATTTATACAAACGGATGGGGAAATAGGAAATCGTAATATAAGCCGTAATATCGTAACTTGGCCATTGGCTGCTAATAATCATTGGAAAAAAGTGTAAAATACTTTGAATATCTTTGCAAAAGAATCAAAATACTTGATAACTTTCATTTTGAGCGAAACTTTGTTAATGACTAAGTTCATTAAGGAAAGTGTTAAAACTCTCAAAATTTACGGTAACTAACCGTTTTTTTTTTTTTTTTTTTTTTTTTGACTCGTTAATTTAGCATTATTATTATTCCAAAATCTTCCGTGTCAGGTAACCCGAGTGAGTTTTAGACCTGGATGAGAATGTTAATGAACTTTGAATCTGTCAAAAACTGGAAAATGATCAGAACCGTAAAGTCATTAATCATTAAGCCTCATAATTAATGGGAAAGTACCAATAATGCTTCCCATTGAATCTACTACAATTTGAGCAAGTCTCGTTGGTTTTATGTAAAAAAAAAAATATTATTTTTTTTTCAAGTCATGTCCCGTAGTGACTAATAACAAATTAGCTAAACCTACATGGACACGTTTACTCGTTATAAAATCATTAAAAGTAAAGGTATAGAGTGGAAAGAAGAAAAAAAAAAGATACAACACTCCATATAAACCCTTTTAGTATGAATTTTGGCAAAGACTTGTCAAATTATCTGCCAAATTTTGTAAAGGACTATATTGACAATGTATNTTTTAGTATGAATTTTGGCAAAGACTTGTCAAATTATCTGCCAAATTTTGTAAAGGACTATATTGACAATGTATCAAATTAAAATTTTCTATTTTCAATTGTTATTTTTGGGTTATTTTTCAAAATTTTGTGTTGAAGCGGTGAAAGATGCGTTAGGAAATGGTGGGAAATCAGCGCGTGTTGTTTGTTACTATAGTAATTGGGCTGTGAATCGTCCAGGGATTGGGAAATACACTGTAGATGATATACCGTATAAAAAATGTACACATTTGATCTATGCTTTTGTTGGAGTATCAAATGTTACTTGGGAACTACTTGTACTGGACGATGAGGTAAAATTTGTTTTCTCTTATAAAAATTTTCAATTATTCAAAAAATTTTAACAATAATTTCTAAAAAAATTTTTTTTTAATGAAATTTTTATCAATAGTTGGACGTGACAGAAGGGAATTACAAGAAATTTACGGCACTGAAGGAGAAAAATTCAAAATTAAAGACAGCCGTAGCCTTAGGTGGATGGGGAGAGGTAAAAAAAAAATAAGAGTTTTAGAATTTTTCAAAATTTTAGAATTTTTCAAAATTTTGAAATTTTTCAAAATTTTGAAATTTGATATTTTTAGTGAGTAAAAATTCTCTTATTTTTTTTGATTTTATATAGGGTGGAAAGAAATACAGCCAATTGGTGTCTATTCCAGCGCGGCGGAAATCGNTTATTTTTTTTGATTTTATATAGGGTGGAAAGAAATACAGCCAATTGGTGTCTATTCCAGCGCGGCGGAAATCGTTTATTGCTAGCGTCGTGAGTAAGTATACATTTTGTAATAGTAAGAATATGCAATGCTACTATTATTAGCAAAATCGAAATTTTGATAATTTTGATAATTTTGATTTTTACTCTATAATTAAAATTTTTTTTTTTTTTTTTTTAATTATAGCATTCATGAAGTCTTACGGTTTTGATGGATTTGACCTTGATTGGGAATATCCAGCAGCAACAGACCGTGGTGGAACTTCAGCAGATAAAGACAGATTTTGGGAATTTGTTCAAGAACTTCGAGCAGCTTTTGATCAAAATAATCCAACATGGGAAATCACTATGGCCGTTCCAGTGGCTAAGTTTCGTCTACAAGAAGGTTACTATGTTAGAGAACTTTGCGCGTAAGAAAAATATTATTATTACTATAAAATTATTTAATTATTAAGAATAAGACCAATGAATAATTTATATTAAGGATTATGAATGCCATTCATGTGATGACCTATGACCTGAGGTAAGGGTTTTTTTGCTACAGTTCAATGACTAGTTGGTATTTACTTGGTTAGTGTTGTTGTTTTGATTTATATTCCATGTTCATTGGCTTATCTAGAGGTAATTGGGTTGGCTACGCAGATGTCCATACTCCATTGTACAAACGACCAATTGACCAATGGGCTTATGAAGCTTTAAATGTCAATGATGGAACACAACTTTGGGTAGATATGGGATGTCAACCAGACAAATTAGTTATTGGAACAGCCTTCTATGGACGGAGTTACATTCTAAGTGATGAGAAAAGTACAAAACCTGGATCTTACATTGTCAAATGGATGAACGGTGGAGATCCAGGAGAATATACACAAGCTCGTGGTTTTATTAGTTACTATGAAGTAATCAATTATTTCTAAAAATTAATCAATAGTAACTTNTATACACAAGCTCGTGGTTTTATTAGTTACTATGAAGTAATCAATTATTTCTAAAAATTAATCAATAGTAACTTGATTGATTTAATTTTAGTTTAACGAAACTTTTTTTTTTTGATATTTGTTAGATTTGTCTCAATTTGAAATCCAAAAATTGGACACAAGCATATGACGATGTGGNTAATTGATTTAATTTTAGTTTAACGAAACTTTTTTTTTTGATATTTGTTAGATTTGTCTCAATTTGAAATCCAAAAATTGGACACAAGCATATGACGATGTGGGTCTTGTACCTTATACATACTTCAACAAAAATTGGATAGGATATGAAGATGCTGATTCATTAAAAATTAAAATGGATTGGATAAAGAAGAAAGGATATGCTGGAGTTATGAATTGGGCCATTGATATGGATGATTTTAGAGGTGTTTGTGGACAAAAGGATGTCCTTATTGACGTCCTTCAACAAGGTATCATTCAAAAACATGTCCAAATTTTTACAAAATTTTGTAAATTTGAATCAAATTGAGTATTTTAGTTTAAGTTACAAAATCTTTTGTACTTTTTGTAATTAGGAATGCAAGGTTACATTGTTCCTGTAGCATTACCAAGACCAGATACTAGACCTGATTGGCTCAAACCCCCTTTACCTCCAGGTCAACATCCTACTGAGAGTTGGATGACCTCAACTACAACCCTACCCTCCACAAGCTACAGGCCAGACGCAATGATTTCATTACCTTCGACAGGAGATTCAACTCCAACGGACACGTCGTCGCATGAAGACGAACTACCAGTTTCTGAGTACGATTGTTCAAAGCAAGAGTATTATGAACATAAGGACTGTCGCAAGGTGAGACTTAATTGAATTTAAATTTAAATATAAATTATTCAAATGAATTTTTTGAAACAATTAATGAATTTATGTTTAATTTCATATAGTACTACTGGTGTGTCCATGGAGTCCCAAAGGAAATGTCTTGTCAAAAAGGAACAGAATGGAATCCTACTGGACGACATTGCGACTGGCCAAATCCTGATAACACACACTGTAACAAACTTTCTCATACATTTCGTCAGAGTGTATTTTAAAGTTGCTTGCTATCTATTTTCAGTAGTAGATATTATGTAATTATGTCGTCCAATGTGTTGCATTTTAGATAGGAAGCAACTTTTTCTACACTACTAATTGTGTTCAGTACTTNAATTATGTCGTCCAATGTGTTGCATTTTAGATAGGAAGCAACTTTTTCTACACTACTAATTGTGTTCAGTACTTTTAAATAATTACCAAGATAGATGATAGAAAGTAGAGTAAAAAACGAATAGGATTGGAGGAATTTGGAATAATAGTTTCTGATTGACTCCACCATCACTTCCTTCCTGTCTGTCATCAGCTGAGTTCTTATTACCAATTCGTCCACTCATATATCCAATACTTGTACAAAATCTATCCTCATTGGCAATTTCCTCATCAGCATATTCATATTCTTTTCCAAGCCCATTAAAACTACTAGATTTTGATGATAATAAGTGTTGTCGTTTTTCGATACATTGTAACTGACCCGAAGTTCTACAGTCTGTGTGGTCATTACATAAGAGGCCTTCAGAAGATAGACATTTCCCATTTTCAGAAAGGCTTCCATCTTCATGTGGTAAACGGACCAAACATAAGCAAATATTCTGAATAGGGTCACANCCATTTTCAGAAAGGCTTCCATCTTCATGTGGTAAACGGACCAAACATAAGCAAATATTCTGAATAGGGTCACATATCAAGGCTGTTGAGTAAATAGGATTAGTTAATACTGTAATTGAGCTTTTCATACAGTCATCCGGTTCAGAAGAAAGCGTACTNGTTGAGTAAATAGGATTAGTTAATACTGTAATTGAGCTTTTCATACAGTCATCCGGTTCAGAAGAAAGCGTACTGATAGAAGGGCTTTGGTCCATCTTCAATAATAAGTCATTGTCATCGAGTTGTGGTTGTGGTTGTGATGATGGAGGTTGAAGGAATAGTGTAGGAGTACAAGATGAACCGTGTGACAAACTTGTTCCAAAATTTTTACTTCTGACATCCTGTTCAAGTGTGTAGGTTCGGTAGAGACGTAAACTATTCAAAACTTGTTGTACTTGTTGATTGACACGGTCAGCAAGTGATGCTGGAAGTTTATTTGTCTTGGTATTAAATTCTGTCTCATCAGGACGTAAAAATTGTGGAAAGGATGAGCAGTGATTGACACTAATAATGAGAAAGAGTAATGTAAAGGAAGTGATGACGGTTACTACAATTACAAAGACCATTGTTCAAAATATTAACTCAATTTTTATCATAATCTCCTTAAGTTTCTTAATGATACTTATTAATTACCAAAAATCATTAATTTTGAATCAACGTTGAAAATGAAATTTTTTGTATAAAATTATTACTTTACAGGAAATGGCATGACAGTGTGGCTAGGGATTGCAATTGGCGGGGAAATTGCCCCGACAACGGGGACGGGGAAATACCCGTTTTCCCCGTCGGT
>NIPM01000168.1:350618-409006 GCA_002738285.1 Holacanthella duospinosa | reverse complement strand
AAAAAAAAAAAAAAAAAAAAAATCTCCAGAAACAAATATAAAATGGTGACAGTTTTTATGTTAGTTTAGTTCTAGGTCAACAAGATTTAAGATTCTCAACTACATTTTGATTATTTCCAGCCATTACTCTTCTATTGTCTTTTCTTGCCTGTCCATCTTCATTATCACATCACTGCCTAATAATAACAGTACTTTTTAATGATGAGTCGTAATTTTTCTGATTGCGTTAGATGATTCTTATAATAATAATAAAAAAATACTGTGGGGAAAAACAAAATGCCAATTACAACAATCATTCATTATTTAAGTTCCATTCTTAACTCAATCAACAGGGTTCATTAGTAATCACTCCCATTGCAAAAAAAAAAAAAAAAGAAAAAAAATCGCAAATTACGCTACACTGCAAGTTTAATTATTGCTAAAGTTACAACAATGACTTAAGCTTCTGACAATAGTATTATTGGTTATTCAAGTCTTGAGTATGATTCTCATGGTTAACAGCTACCAGAACCAAAAGAATGGTATGATATGGATGATGAATTATGTTCAGAGTATTTAACTCTTAGTTACGACTATTAAGAGCTTATCTTAATAGCCGTAACAACGGGTTCAATACTCGGAGGGATTATGGAAATAATATTAACTCATTTCTGTAATCATTTTGATTTTTTTTTAAATCTTTCAATTTCTTAGCATGGGTTCAACCACTGACCTGNAACTCATTTCTGTAATCATTTTGATTTTTTTTTAAATCTTTCAATTTCTTAGCATGGGTTCAACCACTGACCTGTGAAGAACAAAAGTCTCCTCGTACCACAGCCTGTGTAATGACCCCAATTTTTTGTGGTCAGGCTTATGCATTGGAAACTTGTCAGCCCNCTCCTCGTACCACAGCCTGTGTAATGACCCCAATTTTTTGTGGTCAGGCTTATGCATTGGAAACTTGTCAGCCCATCCCAATGTGTCACAAGTCCCACTAAATTTCAGTTTAGATCCATATCTTAAATAGTTTAGATTTCCCAGCTTGAGCTNCTATTTTTTGTGGTCAGGCTTATGCATTGGAAACTTGTCAGCCCATCCCAATGTGTCACAAGTCCCACTAAATTTCAGTTTAGATCCATATCTTAAATAGTTTAGATTTCCCAGCTTGAGCTAACCCAAAATATTTTTATGGATATTCTACTTTGGAAATATCCAAATATCATATTGAATTCAAATTCAAGTGTTTACNCCCAAAATATTTTTATGGATATTCTACTTTGGAAATATCCAAATATCATATTGAATTCAAATTCAAGTGTTTACAGAATTGAGTCTAATATAGCCTCTGATTTAAGTTATACTAGTCTCAATTAAGAAAATTACTTATTAAATAGTTTGGATCAATATCTTAAATAGTGGTTTAATTACTCTTCTGAATCAAAAATTAAATCCAATGTTAACGATTCTACAGGAAGTGGTATTCGTTTTAGCAGTGAAGAATTAAAATTTCAAGGAAAGTAAGATAACATTATTAATTTATAAAAAAATCTCAGTAGGGGTATACCAATAGCTTGCATGGATTTGCGTGAGATTGTGTAGTTTCTCATTTACACAATTTCACGTAAAAGAGGAACTTTATACAATCTCACGGAAATCCACGCAAGCTATTGGTATACCCCTAGTAATGATTGGTCAAGATCAAGATTACTATAAGTTTCTTTCTTAAATTATAGAAAAAATCAACTCTGTGATGTCAAAGATAGTTCAGAGTTGAATGATTACTACTATTACCCTAAAACCAAGAAATGTTACTTAAGTGGAGAAAAAGGTCCATGTGGAGACTGGATGATTTTTGGTCGAATTACTGATTACTCATTGAATAATACAGAAGGAGAATGTCACTGTGAAATACTCACTGCCAGGACATTGGTCTATAGCCAACAAACCAATCAGTGCTTTCCTATTTTCACACAAGTAAGTTAATCAGAAAACAACTGATTTATAATAATTAAATTAAATTAATTAAAATATAATATCTTGAGGGACTCACCGCACGCGTTTTTTTTTGCTCTTGTTTTTCTTAACAATACTTTCTCCATTACATAGGGACTTTATGGAAATATGGTATAATATTTTATAATTTTTCATCCAGGGACCCTGTGCATCAAATCAATGGATTACTGTTGATGTTGAATATGGAAAGTATCAATGTATTTCGAACCCTTGTCTAAATGGTCAATTTCATAATCATGATCATAACCACAACGAATCAAATCTTGAGTTTGTTCTCTTTAATAATCGTTGTGTTCCACTTGGTAGTACTGTTCCAGAATGTCAATCCAATCAAATCGTTGAGTTCATTCGTGAAGATATTTTCCCAGCATGTATATATGTAACGGATGACAGTGAACATGTTGATTCTGTAGGATTAAGTTAAAGTTACACAATATGTACACCCGGAACTTCTCGCTCTGTAACTGGAAAATGTATCAAAAATTTTTTATGGTGAAGGAACAAAACAAAACACTTGGTTTCTCCTTCAGAAAAAAAAANTGGAAAATGTATCAAAAATTTTTTATGGTGAAGGAACAAAACAAAACACTTGGTTTCTCCTTCAGAAAAAAAAAACCTTTTGTGCGTAAACTCTTATGTTTAAGACTCAAGGCAATAGCATCAATTGCTTCTTGTTTTTNAAAAAAAAAACCTTTTGTGCGTAAACTCTTATGTTTAAGACTCAAGGCAATAGCATCAATTGCTTCTTGTTTTTGGATCACATTACTTAAGTCCATGTTTGTTATTCATAATGGCACGGAGACAGAGGATACAGACCTACAAGATACAATATTACAATAATATTAGAAAATTATAACTCTTATATTATTAATTTTAAACTTTAAAAATATAAAAATACCAAAAATCATCATGAATGATACATAAGTATTAGAAAAAAAAAAAAAAAAAAAATCTCCAGAAACAAATATAAAATGGTGACAGTTTTTATGTTAGTTTAGTTCTAGGTCAACAAGATTTAAGATTCTCAACTACATTTTGATTATTTCCAGCCATTACTCTTCTANTTAGTTTAGTTCTAGGTCAACAAGATTTAAGATTCTCAACTACATTTTGATTATTTCCAGCCATTACTCTTCTATTGTCTTTTCTTGCCTGTCCATCTTCATTATCACATCACTGCCTAATAATAACAGTACTTTTTAATGATGAGTCGTAATTTTTCTGATTGCGTTAGANTTCATTATCACATCACTGCCTAATAATAACAGTACTTTTTAATGATGAGTCGTAATTTTTCTGATTGCGTTAGACGATTCTTATAATAATAATAAAAAAATACTGTGGGGAAAAACAAAATGCCAATTACAACAATCATTCATTATTTAAGTTCCATTCTTAACTACGAGGGGTTCTACGCTGTTGAATGACGCTAGGAAACACGGAATCGCCAAATCAACAGAGTGTTTAATTCCAATTCCACCTTGTCTTACGGGGAGTGATGACTGTAGCCAGGCTTGGTCTGAAACCAATCTTAATCACTACAAAAGCAGAATTAATTTCAGTGTGTTGTCGTAAGATCTTAAACTATCTTCTTCTTTTCATGTTGGAGAGCTACGGAGGAAAAATATTAATCGTGGGATTGAAAAAGACTTTTGTAGTAGAAAGAATGCAGAATGTTTGGAAATGTTCAGCAGGCGTTCACCAAAAGTTTTGAGTGTTTCAATTTTTTGTTGAAGACAATTCTGAATAGCTTCACTTGAAATTGGTGTTCCGAGAAGAGAAGCATTGGGAGATTGCATTATTTGGATTCCTGGAACTACTAATTCAAGATTAGAATAGATGTCATTAAGTTCTTCGGCTTCGCAGTTTCCAAGTATCGATGCTTCACATTTAGAGAAATTTGGAAAAAGTCCTATATCTTTTGCTGTGTTGAAAATTCTTTTCACCTCTTCGAGGACTTTGATTGGGCTATCTGCGATAGTACAGTCATCCAGGTACCAGATATTCAATTCAGTGGAGATTTGTTCGACTATAGGTTGGATAACAAGACAAAAAAGAGCTGGGCCTAGGGGATCTCCTTGATTTAATTTAATTAATTGAAAATATAATCTCTTATATATAATTTCTGATTCCAGGGACCCTGTGCATCATNCTTGATTTAATTTAATTAATTGAAAATATAATCTCTTATATATAATTTCTGATTCCAGGGACCCTGTGCATCACATCAATGGATTACTCTTCATGTTCAATCTGGAAGATATCAATGTGCTTCGAACCCTTGTCTAAATGGTCAATTTCATAATCATGATCATAACCACGCCCAATCAAATCTTGAGTTTGTTCTCTTTAATAATCGTTGTGTTCTACTTGGTAGTACTGTTCCAGAATGTCAATCCAATCAAATCGTTGAGTTCATTCCTGATTATATTTTCCCAATATGTCTCTCACCATCGGATGACATTGAAATAGAAAATTATGCTACAGGAGTATTAACTACTAAAACAAAATGTAGACCCGGAANCCTTGTCTAAATGGTCAATTTCATAATCATGATCATAACCACGCCCAATCAAATCTTGAGTTTGTTCTCTTTAATAATCGTTGTGTTCTACTTGGTAGTACTGTTCCAGAATGTCAATCCAATCAAATCGTTGAGTTCATTCCTGATTATATTTTCCCAATATGTCTCTCACCATCGGATGACATTGAAATAGAAAATTATGCTACAGGAGTATTAACTACTAAAACAAAATGTAGACCCGGAACTTCCCGCTCTGTAGGTGGGAAATGTATCAAAAATTTTTTATGGTGAAGGAGAAAACAAAACACTTGATTTCTCCTTCAGAAAAAAAAACTCTTCAATTCCAACAAAAAACTCTTCAATTCTTAACAAAAAACTCATCAATTCCAACAAAAACTCTTCAATTCCAACAAAATCCTTCAATTCCAGCTTTGTTCAGTTACAAATTAGAGAATTCTTTTGAAGTNAAAATCCTTCAATTCCAGCTTTGTTCAGTTACAAATTAGAGAATTCTTTTGAAGTTACTTATCAATTTCCGTTTTACTTCATTACTGAACTGTCTGGAATGAACAAAGCTTGAGAATAAGTAAATAATTTTTAATTAAACAATACTTAATTATTGAATTACCTTTCATTCAATAATAATAATAAGAATAGTTTCAATTTTTAAGTTTTTTTTTTTNTGAATTACCTTTCATTCAATAATAATAATAAGAATAGTTTCAATTTTTAAGTTTTTTTTTTTGTTTTTATAAATCCTACTGGACGACATTGCGACTGGCCAAATCCTGATAACACACACTGTAACAAACTTTCTCATACATTTNATACTTAATTATTGAATTACCTTTCATTCAATAATAATAATAAGAATAGTTTCAATTTTTAAGTTTTTTTTTTTTTGTTTTTATAAATTACACGNGAATAGTTTCAATTTTTAAGTTTTTTTTTTTTTGTTTTTATAAATTACACGCCTAATCGTATTAATAGTCCCTAAACTCTTCAGATCATAATCACATTACTTTTTCTGTTTCAAATGTAACAGGGATTTTTGGAAGGAACAACGAACGGAGTTGTACAAATTTTTAATATATCACAAAAATCCCGTTAAGTAATTAACTAATAGATTGGAAGAAATTTTCTAATTTTCATATCAGAATATATCAAATTAATACAAAAAAAAAAGAATTTTTTCGTAAGACCATTTTAAAATCTGACAAAGGCACAATTGGCAACAAGGACAGCAGAAGTTTCTACACAGTTATAAAATTCATTATGAAAAAAAAAAAAAAAAAAAAAAAATCACAATAATTATAAAAAATAATCTTAGCTCGAGGTTATATTCATAAACCCCTCATACGAAAAATTAAATTAAGAGCGCGTTGTCTGTCTTGATTTTTTTTTTTTGGTCCGCGAAGCAAGCCTCTCTTTGTACCGGTTACTTATTCTCAAAAACAATATTTGAAAAAATGGCGACGTAGGAATTGACATAATAATAGTAAATAATACGTTCTTACTATTTTAGTTCCACGTGGTTGACGATTTCTTTGTTTTTTGTTTGTTTTTTTGACTAAAATGTATAACAAGTTGAAATATATATCCAACTTGGATACTTGGAAGTTGAAATTCAAAGGAAATACGGGAGAAAGAAATTGGCAATTTTCTTTCAAATAATAATAATAATAAGTTAATAAATCTCTCTTGGAATTGGAATTTTTTTTTTCTCTTTAGACATCAATTTCATCAAAATTTTTCGATAGTCTTTGATCAATTTTTCGTCTTTGACTTCGTCTCAATGCATCAGCTCTTCTGTATGGTTCATTTTTCAAATCTGATAAAATGTCTTCTAATGCTCCATGATACGTTTCTTGTAATTTTTTGTTATTTTCTGAAACTTGTCGTCTTTTGAGCTCATTTATCATTGCCTCCTACAAATTATAAATTAAATTAATGTAATTAACACTACTAAATCTAACTTTAATTATTGAATAATTCAATTAACAAACCTGTTGTTTCTTTCCAGTAACTTTGACAGGTTCAGGTGGTGATTGAGCTTTCATAGATACTCTCTTCTTCTGTTCATTTTCTGATTCTGCTAATTTATAAGCACGAATAAATTTAAGAATTGATGTGAAGAATGCTGTTGTTGCTGTCTGTTGTCGCTCTTCACCATAAAACTCAACACAGTCACCAAAATCATTTACAGACGTTTTACATTCAGTTTTAATTTTGTTCAGTCTCTCTTCTGCTGTTCCTAAGAAATCTCTCATGATCTAAAAAATTTAAATTATTAGACTATTTCCAATAATATCCCAAATATAATATAATATAAAGATATAACTTACAGGATTAATTTCATTTTTCTGTTTTAAAAAATCTGATTCTTTTTTGGTTAATTCCATTCCTTTTTCTAAATCATGGAGATCAACTAACACATTTTCCAAAGATACTTGAGAAGCCTTCTCAATAAATTGAATTTCATTCACAAATCCATGTAAATGTGGAAATCTTGATGAAACAGTTTCTACCATATAATGCATCAGACATTGTCTCTTATCCACTGATTTTGTATCTGCTAGACATTCTAAACTCTATAGATAAAAATATCATTATTATTACAAATATCATTCATTCTTATAAGAATTATGTTTAAAAATAAATTAATTTACCTGAATTTTAAATCCATATGCAGGACCTCGTTTTGCTCCATTCATATAATTCCCAAAAGCAAGAATAATTTCTAATAATTGATGAAATTTTTCAGATGTTCGAATTGATCTTGAAGCCATAATTACTGCATGGATTTGTGGTTGAATCATATTAGCAGTTTCAGTAAAATTTGCAATATAAGCCATGACACCCAATTTCGTTGATATTCTTTCAATTCTACTTAATTGAAGAAGGAATTTGTCTTCATCTGTTAGGAGATTAGAATCTTTTCTTGAAATCGTATACTCACGATACAATTTTGACTGTAAAAAATTATCAAAAACAAAAATTAGATATTGAAAAGTAANAATTTGTCTTCATCTGTTAGGAGATTAGAATCTTTTCTTGAAATCGTATACTCACGATACAATTTTGACTGTAAAAAATTATCAAAAACAAAAATTAGATATTGAAAATTAGTAAAAAAAAAAAACTCAAATTCAAAAACATTGGTTATCCGTTAACTTACTTCCAGTTCATTAGGTACCATTCTTTGGAGTATTTCAACTTGTTCTAATTTGAGAACTGTTAGATCTAATGAATTTATAGCACGGATGACAACTTCGATTGGTTGTTCTAATTTCCGACGAGAAATTGCTGTAGAATATTAGATCAAAATTATGATACAAAAATATAATAAGTAGTAATAATAAAAATAAAGTTTTTATAACCAAAAACTGACTGTACTAACCCATATTCCGAAGTCTCGTATGTTCCAAAAGCGAAACAGCTTCCGGTTTTTTAAATCTTTTAGATCCTTGACTGGCTAATCCCTCACCATCAGCTTCATCCAAACTTTGAACTAAAAATTATTATAAACAATATTTTATAAAAAGAAAAAAAAAACTGAAGGTAATGGCTAAGAATGATATCACATATAACAATATAATAACAATCTAACACTTACTTGTTCCCACTGCTGGACCAATCTTAAAAATTCTTTCAAAAGCATCAAAGTCAATAGAATTATAATATTTAGAATCATCAAGTTGATTGAAAACAGTTCCTTTCACTTCTCTTGGTTTTAAAACTGTCCAATTCAATGTTGGAAGTTTACATTTTGGTTGAAGTGCTCTTTTAATTGTCATATTTGATTTTTGTCCTCCTATCATTGGTGGTGGAGGTGGACCATTGAGACCAGGAAAACATGGTGGAGGTGGAGGAGGGAATCCACTACCTTGCATAGGTGGAGCAGGTGGTGGTGGTGGTGGTGGTGGTGGAGGTGGTGGAGGTGGAATAGATATTGGAATAGGTGATTTAGAAGTTGAATCTGCTTCTGAAATATGACTTCCACTATTTCTAAATCTTTCCATAAGTGATCTTGATTCTTCTTCTTTTTGTGTTACAGTTCGTCGAAGTGTTGTTACTTCTTCACTAATTTCTTTTTGTTTACAAATTAAACCATCTCTTTCATCTGAAATTTCTTTGATACGATTTTCCATTTCAACCATACGAGAGAGTGAGTCCATTTCCAATTTTTGGTACATTTCTTTGACTAAGGAAATTTCTTCTTCTAATTCTGAAACTCTCTCAATGGCCGCTGACTTTGTTTCACTATCTTCCATGAGACCTAAAAAAATTATTCAACAATTAGATTTTTTAACTTTTTTTTTTAATTACTAATCAAATTATCAATCTATAGAGTAGTACTCAATCATAATTTCTTACCAGCCACATCAAACACATTGTCAAGGTACGCTGAAATTTGCACCTGAAAATTAACCAATCAATCCAAATTTAATACAACAACCAATCAGAACAAACTAAATTAAATTTTTTTTTTACCCTAAGTTCCTCTGATGGAGTATTCTTAAGTTTATCCAGGTAATTATCAATTCCCAATTCAGAGAATTCGTATTGAAGGTACACCCGCTCATTCATGTCATCTACAAATATTTAGTAATCTATTACACATTACTTTATATTTTTTATATGTATTTTAACATTTGAAAACGTACCACAGGAATGAACCACAATGTTAATAAACTGCATACACGAAGCCTAATCAAAAGTTTCATAAGAAAAAAAAATCTTTTTTTCAAAATAACCTTCCAACACTTTTACTTACTATTTAGTATACTCATCAAAAAAAAATCAAAATAGTCTACTTACCATAAACTCAACATGAAAGAATTCAAAATGCATAAAATGTTCCACCNAAAAAAAAAATCAAAATAGTCTACTTACCATAAACTCAACATGAAAGAATTCAAAATGCATAAAATGTTCCACCAAAGTCTCAAATCTTCGTCTCTCATGGCAAACCTATTATAAATTCAAACATGTATTATAAATTTTATATTTCAGAATACCTTTCAACTAAAGGAATCAATTCAAATATTTGATCTTACATCTTTAAAATTATCAAAAGATTTCAAAATTATTCTATGTCCACCTTGTACGAGACAAATTGCTGCGAGAAGTTCTAGTACGAGTGCTTTTGTGCGTAAACTATTATGTTTAAGACTCAAGGCAATAGCATCAATTGCTTCTTGTTTTTGGATCACATTACTTAGTCCATGTTTGTTATTCATAATAGCACGGAGACAGAGGATACAGACCTACAAGATACGATACAATATTATAAAATTATCACTCTTATATTTTTAGTTAATCATTGATTTTAAACTTACATGAATATCATCCTTAGCATCACCCATATTTAATTTTGTTAAGAGTCGTGATTGTCTCTTTTTAATTGTTCCTGGACTCCCCTGTCGATTATGACCAATCGTTCCGTTTCCTGACGTTATTCCATTGGATAATGACTTCAATGTACCCGATCCACCAGCACCATTACTTAAATTCCCTGTGCTGCTACTCTGTTGAGTTTCCGCTTCTGCCAATTGTCGCTCTTCATCTCTATAATGGAAAACATAGAAAAAAAAAATATATATAAAAATATAAAAATACCAAAAATCATCATGAATGATACATAAGTAAAAAAAAAAAAAAAAAAAAAAAAAATCTCCAGAAACAAATATAAAATGGTGACAGTTTTTATGTTAGTTTAGTTCTAGGTCAACAAGATTTAAGATTCTCAACTACATTTTGATTATTTCCAGCCATTACTCTTCTATTGTCTTTTCTTGCCTGTCCATCTTCATTATCACATCACTGCCTAATAATAACAGTACTTTTTAATGATGAGTCGTAATTTTTCTGATTGCGTTAGACGATTCTTATAATAATAATAAAAAAATACTGTGGGGAAAAACAAAATGCCAATTACAACAATCATTCATTATTTAAGTTCCATTCTTAACTCAATCAACAGGGTTCATTAGTAATCACTCCCATTGCAAAAAAAAAAAAAGAATCTCAAATTGCGCTAGACAGCAATATTTTAATTAATTGCTAAAGTTACAACAATGCCTNAAAAAAAAAAAAAGAATCTCAAATTGCGCTAGACAGCAATATTTTAATTAATTGCTAAAGTTACAACAATGCCTTAGTTCAAATAAAAATCAGTTGACAATTTAGACCTAAAGGAAGTGTTTTCTTATATCAAAGAAATCATTCTTTTAAAACAATGTGTTTCACCCATTGTACATTAATTTCTTTAAGAAAATTGATTACAATCATCGCCATTCTCGAAGTCGTAAGTAAAGTAATAACTTAATAAATAAATACATCAACAACCTAATAATTTTGATTAAAATTAACATAACAAAATTTATAATAATAATTAAAAAATTTTTTCATTTAAGATTCTGTCATCTTTAAAACTCATAACTGAAATCATTGGATTAACAATTTATCTAAGTAATTGTAAAACTTTCAATTTAACACAAGATATTATTCAATTTGAATCCAAAGGTCAGGATTTTTGTCAATTTACTCAAAACCTCATTGACAGTATCGAAAGTAAGTGAGGAACACAAAAAAAAAAAATCTTTATGAAACTAACCTCAAACAAAAAACAATGCTAATAATCTTTATTTATTTCATTACAGTGTCATTTCCAATAATTATTGGCACAATGTCTGCTTACATTCTCATATTAATTTTGGATTCAACTCAATTATTCATTGCTCTTACTAAATATATTGGAGCCAAAAATGTATAAAGCAATCATTCAATAATTATTTCATTTCTTACTCATACTTTAGTACTCATGATTGATAATAATAATTGAAAATTAATTGACTTATATTATTTTTTGACAGGATAAGTCTTCTCATGGGAAAATGAGTTTCCGTCTTGGGATTTTTGTTTGGTTCATTGGAATTGGATTCTGGCTTTACCTAGTACAACGAAACTACGCTCTTCTTTTCACAGTGATTTATATTTATATTATCAAATATTTATCTCTTCTGATTCATTGGAAATATTTGGTTAAATTATCTCGTCATACTCGACAACAGGACATAGTACAACCACAACACGAACAAGTAACAAAATTATGAAACCCTAACTTTAGTTATTTTGTTTTTTCAAAAAAAAAAAAAAAAAAAAAAACAATTCTATGTTAAACTATTTTCTAAAATTCATTTAAAACTACTGTGCCCTTGTAGAATTTGATTAAAAAAATTTTTTACAAAGGAACCCTTACCGCATCATGACTAGTCGAAAGTTTAAGTACCCAATCAATACTTCCAGTCCATGATTCTCTTCATGTAGGAACTCTCGAACCCATCTAGAAAAATGTAATGAATTTTATCAATATTAATTCTTGAGTCTTTAACCACAAGTTACAGATATACGTGCTAACTCTATATTGTTTGTTCGTAAGGAAATTTCCAAGTCTTTTAGAACTTGTGTCGAAGTTGCATCTCCCACACCTTTCCGTTTCTAAAAACAAAAAAAAAAAAAAATAAAAATAAAAAATAAAATAAAACTTCACATAAATCATATGTTTCATTTAATACTGAAGTTTTAAGAAACTAAAAAAAAATTTTTTTTATTTTACTTTGAAACTTTTCGATGCCTTTGGATCTAAGTATGTTTGAAGTTTTCTGAGATAACTACTAGGAGGGTCACGAGCTTGGACCAGTTCTTGGTCACAGACAATTTCCCATTTCCTTGCATCGTCATATTGTTTGAGCAGTTTTGCCTTGTCCGGTGGCAAGTCCATTGAAGCCTAGAGAATCAAAAAAAAAAAAAACTGTTACATTTCAAATCACTATTATTAATTTTCGTCATCTTTGGAAATATCATCATAATCATTCAAGTATTAAAAAATTGAGTCTAATATTTCATATGATTTGAGTATACTCATACTAAAAGTTCAGAATATACTTGGTTAATTCAGATATCTCAACAACTTTAGATTTCCCAGCTAGAGCTTCACAAAAAACAAAAAAATTCTTTTCTATTTTAGAAATATCATATTGAATTCAAGTCTTACAGAATTGAGTAATAATATCCTCTGACTTAAGTATACTCATCCTAGCTTTAGAATATCCTTGGTTTATTTCAATATCTCAACAACTTTAGATTATCTCATAAACCTTTGATTTTTCATCTAAATACTAACAACCTAACAACCTAACTAAGCTAAAACTATTTCATATAAAATCATATTTTCTAAATATACTGAGAATGTAATCAATCTTAAAGAATAATTAATTGAGTCAACTGTTTTATTCCAATATCCTTTCCTTTAGTTAGAAATCTATTCATAAGACCGGTGAAAAAAGGAACCAGAGGCGAAACGAACAAAAACTCATCTTTATCACTCCCCAAGCCTTCCTCATTCCTTCTGTTATGCTCTAGATATTTCATATTCAAATANATAATTAATTGAGTCAACTGTTTTATTCCAATATCCTTTCCTTTAGTTAGAAATCTATTCATAAGACCGGTGAAAAAAGGAACCAGAGGCGAAACGAACAAAAACTCATCTTTACCACTCCTTCTGTTATGCTCTAGATATTTCATATTCAAATACATTACCTATATTGTCCCATTCTTATTATTATTCAGAACGAGCAACAAAGATTCTAACCAATTTCTCATTTCCTTTTTATTTTTCCTTTACTAATACAGATCACGTTATTATTATATTTTCTCAATCTCAATTACAGTCTCTCAAGTAGTAGTTTTCTCTAATTTTCAGCAGAGATTTGAAAGAAATTGTACAGATGAATAGAGGGAAAAAAAAAAAAAAAAAAAAAATATTTCGTCCTAACAATCCTTTCTTTTTACATTACTTTTCTAACTATTAATATTATTACTAATCATAAATTTAAATTATCCCTGTGAATGAATCTGTTCCAAATGGAAGAGACTAGACATGAACTCTATTATTCCAGATGAAAAGGAGTTACACTTACCACCACCACCACTACTACTAAACCACCAAACCAAGGGATGAAAATCATGCCTAAGCAGTAATTTTATTTTATTTTTTCATCAGATTTACTAAATCCAAAGGATATTTTCCTCACACTTGAATGAAACATAAAAATTATTATCAGAATAACCGCTCCTTACAATAATTGGCCCTTTACAAAAAAAAAAAAAAAAAAAAAAAAAATTTTTTTAGTTCAAAATAACTTTGGGGAGTTTCCTAAGCCAAAAAAAAAACAGATTATAAGATTAGACCCATCTATAGATCGAGATAATGATGATAAACTGACTCATTCATTATCACCACAGGTAACACATTACCAATAATGATAAAGCAATTTCAAAAAAAAAATATTTATATATTTTTTTTTTTCAAAATTTTGTATAATATATTTTTGAAAATTTCCACAACTTTTCTCTCATTCTCGCTCGTTCATATATAAATACATTTTCCTTTAAACCATTTTTCATTTTTCATTTTTCAATAATAGCCCAATGAAATACATAATATCTAATAGAAATGGGAAATGTAACTTTATACCAGTTTTATAGTTTTCCGGATTTAATATTCTATACTTAGTTTAGTTTAGTTTACATAAAAACCAAATAGTAAAACGTAAAAACATCTCTCAGCTCAATTTTCGCGCATGATTTCTCTTTTCTAAATTNCATAAAAACCAAATAGTAAAACGTAAAAACATCTCTCAGCTCAATTTTCGCGCATGATTTCTCTTTTCTAAATTTAACATGTAGTACTTAAAATGAAAGATGATAAAGATAAAAAAATATTAATAACAAGCACTACTTATGTCAACGTTAAACACTTGTATCGTTAGTTAATCTCTTCTAACGAAACTCATAAACTAAACTACTCATAAACATAAGTAAATGTAAAATACACAAAAATCAGCTACTTTCATCTGTCCTAGTAATGAACTATGACAAAATTATAATTTTTATAATAATGATTCTTTTCTCTTTCTTGACCCAACGACCTCAATAATACACCTTAAACGAAACAGAAATTTAAGTAAGCTAAAAGGCTAAAGCTAAAACAAAAACTATTCAATCCAAACAAGAGCTAAAAACTTAATAGGTTTTTTTTTTTTNCCAAACAAGAGCTAAAAACTTAATAGGTTTTTTTTTTTTGCAAACTGAATTATAAACGGCAGAGGAACTGAATCACAACTTTAGGTCAAAGTTAAAGTAGTTGTTTTCATTATTTTTTCTTCCAGATCCAAAATTATACATTTTAATAATAAATCCCATGAGCTATCTAATCTATTCCTTCTCTATTTTGTGAATTTACAAAATTATAACAATAAATTTACACCAAAACCAAAACTTTATTACTTAACTCTTATCATCAGTCAACCACTCGTCATCAAATTTTGCTCAAACTAGCTATTAAATTAATCCAATAATCTTTTTAGACGTGCACATGACTCATATACTATATTCGTATGAAACTCCGTCACTACAAAAAAAAAAAAAAAAAAAAAAATTACTGGAAAACTTGAAAAATTAAGAATTGCATCAACTGATGATATAAAAATAATGATGATGGAAGGGAATTTAGGTTGGTTCCCTATTAATATTAATATCATCCTCAGATGGGTTAACAAAACCAAGGATACGACCACACATTGCTTATGATTAACTCATTGTATGCAATTTACTAACCTAAAAAATATGTTTTTTTTTTTGCTTAGATAATTTGCAAATCTTCCCTAGAGCTTAATGCGCGGATCATATTTAGTTTGTAACAATTATTGGCCCTGAAAGAAAAAAAATTAGAAGGCCAAATAAGAAAAAAAAAACCAAGGGAGCTATATGCTTTTGATTTTAGAACAAAAACATTCTTCCATTTCCAAAATTAACTTCAGTCCTGTTTTTCTAATTTACTCTTTTTTTTTTTACTTTTTTTTTTTTCCTTTTGACAGGAAATATATTGGGAAATACAAATACTAAAATACAGTAGAGTTGAAATAAAAACTTTTTACAAAATTAACCAAGTAACAAAATAGAAATCTATTCAATTTGTTTTCACTTGTAATGGTTCGTACTTTGAAGTCTAAAGTACAAAAAAAAAAAAAAATTAACAAGACTCCATAAAGTCTGTATCTTGAAATGACCTTTGAAATAATACTGAATGTCATTCTCTAATCACTCAACACAATCCAAANATAAAGTCTGTATCTTGAAATGACCTTTGAAATAATACTGAATGTCATTCTCTAATCACTCAACACAATCCAAAATCCTCATTTTTGCAAACATTGACATTTATAAAAAAAACTACATCACCATAACCACATGCAATGATTCTGAAAGCTTAAAATACCATTCAGAGGTTACNATTTATAAAAAAAACTACATCACCATAACCACATGCAATGATTCTGAAAGCTTAAAATACCATTCAGAGGTTACGATTTCTTCAATAATTAGAATTATATGTGATTTTTGAAAAAAAAAATACTAATAATAAATAAAAAAATAAAAAACATGTATAAAAAATTCTTCTCAAAATTCAAAAATTAATAAAATATTTAAAGAAACTAAAAACTNTAAATAAAAAACATGTATAAAAAATTCTTCTCAAAATTCAAAAATTAATAAAATATTTAAAGAAACTAAAAACTTACCAAGACTTTAGTAAATCTCTTCTCCAATTCATCTGAACTTGGCATAGGACAAATTGTTTTTGGTGAGTACTTAGATGACCTCATACTTACAAGATCTTTACGATTTCTAACAAAATTTTGTGAAGGATCCTTTCCACCAGGCGGGTAGAGAATGAGACTATTTGTGTTACCCGGTTGAAGTGAAGTTGTTATCGTAGTTCCCCGAACAAATCCAGAGTCAGTCTCTTCGGAATCTCTTGATTCTATTAGACCAATACCTGTCTGTGGTCGGATATTAGCTTTGAGCGTCTCTGTTTTATCATATCCAAATTTACCACTACCACCATTAACTCCTGTTCGACGGTACGAGGTCAAAGTATTACCCATTGTTAATTCTTCTCTTGTCTCAAACCTCAACTAGTTTTCACAAGTTTACACACTCACTTTTTGAGAACTAACACTTACAGTAGTACAGATGATGATGGATGATGATATCAAGACGACGAACTCTTAAAAATATTCAACAAAAACTTTCATACACTATTGGAAATGATAGTATAGTTGAACATTAATCTTCTTAGTGGTAGTTTGGTTTAGTAGTAGTGTCTATCCAAATGGCAGAACAGAAGAATTAGACTTTTCAGTAATGTCAATTATCAATCATGCAAATAGACGATAATGTAAGACACGGGTGTTGTAAAGTTACTAATACTAGTACAGATGAGCAAATCAACTTTGTTCAAGTCACATTAAATTTTAAATTTCACGGACACTATTTCACTTTCATTACTGTAGGAAATTAAGAAAACGACGTCTTTGGAACTAAGCCAGGGGTAAAATTAAAAACAAAAAAGAAAAAAAAAAAAAAACATGGAAATCTTGTCAGGTGGTATTTCACTTCATATTTCAGATAATTCACACTCTTGGTCTTGAAATTTTGTATAAAATTCTTGGCTCCGTTTTTTCATCTTGTTTGTTCTTTCCCTCAGTTTATTTCATTTCCGGTTTTGATTTCTTTGTAAAAAAAAAACAATTATTCCTCGTGCTCTTCTCAAGGTACTTGAACTCCCAGAAATCTAAAATGAGTAAATGAATACAATGGAATTAGTAAAGTAAAGATTAAATTACTTATTTTTTACTCAGAATTACTTCCAACTATAACTATACAAATGAAAAGTAAACTGATTTTTTAGGAAATTACTTATAAATTTACTTTTCGGTAAATTTTCAGTTATAAACAACCTCCTGTAGTCCTATCAGTTAGTTATTTCAAAAATGAATGAGAATTAAATTGCGTTTGTCTTCGTCAACTTTATCCATCAAGTAAAAGTAAATATTTATACCCGAGTTGGATGANGAATGAGAATTAAATTGCGTTTGTCTTCGTCAACTTTATCCATCAAGTAAAAGTAAATATTTATACCCGAGTTGGATGACTGCCTTGAGTAATCAGTACTCTCCCTCCCACCATACCACCATCACCAGTTTACCAGTAGTAACCAGCAACCAGCAACCAGCAACAGTAGAACAAACGGCAAAAACTTAAACTTTTAATAATTTTATTATCCACCCCCTTAAAAACCTTCCAATGTAAAAATGTAAAAATGTAAAAATATAAAAATGTAACATCTAATATTTTCAGTTAACATCAACACTAACACTACCAGTNACTGCCTTGAGTAATCAGTACTCTCCCTCCCACCATACCACCATCACCAGTTTACCAGTAGTAACCAGCAACCATCAACCAGCAACAGTAGAACAAACGGCAAAAACTTAAACTTTTAATAATTTTATTATCCACCCCCTTAAAAAGCTTCCAATGTAAAAATGTAAAAATATAAAAATGTAACATCTAATATTTTCAGTTAACATCAACACTAACACTACCAGTGNAATGTAAAAATGTAAAAATATAAAAATGTAACATCTAATATTTTCAGTTAACATCAACACTAACACTACCAGTGCAGTGGTAAGTTGTAACAGCGCATGGGAAGATTAGTGATAAAATAACAGGCTAAAAGACTGAGGAAAACAAGGCGATAAAAACGATACTGCTTCTAGCTAATAAGTTATTTCTTTATTATAGTAGTAAACCACATAATAGAAATTACTCTTGTTAATTATAATTATGAAGTTGTCGATTAATTCGTAGCACATGAGACATGACAGTGAGTTTGAATGTCAGGAGGCATAGTACAAAGACTAATAATTCAGTCTCTGTAGTCATGTTTCATGTAATATTAGTTATAATAGCCTCAAATGAAAATAATCATGAGCTCATTTTGTGGTTGACTAAACACTAATAATCCTAGTAGTATCTCTCTGCATCCGTTTTCCTTATTCCATCATCAAACTTATTGTTTGTACTTCAAGACATTGGTCATCCAACTCACCAGAAATATTTTTACGTATAACTTCTACTTATTTAGTGGAAATTTTAATTTCTTTCTTTCCTTTGGTCACATCGCAAATGACATCATTCCCACTTACACAGCTTATTATTATCCTCAATCAACAGTGCATTAGGTAATGGCTGCTGCAGTTCCTACACAAAGTTTAAACTCTTCGCTTAGCAATGAAAAAGAAAAAATATAAACTTGACTTTGTTGGCGACGGCGGCAGCGTTTTAGATTCTTTTTTCTATCAAATGCAGGACAAACTTTACATGATCCAAATTTATTTTTGGACAACTAATCTTCACTTTTTAAAACAGCCGAGCTATGGTATGGTAACTCACAGCTTTATCCTTAGAAGAGTTGGAATTAGGCTAGACAGTTATTAAATAAAAATAAATTATTGAAAGTCTCACAGTGGAAGGAGTTTATAACTTTTTAGACTTTCACACGGGGGTTGTTATTGAAATCTGTAATGAATGAAACGCTGACGACGTGCCACAACAATTGACGAATATAATAATGAAAACGATATAATCCATTTCAGTTATTATTGGTATTTGCTCCGATGTCATTTATTTTCGTCTGGTTAGGTTAGGTGGTACGTGATAGCCTGATTTTACGGTTACATGAAGAATGAAGTTTCCTCTAGGTTTTAAAACAAGTTTGAAAGTTGTACTTTTTTTTNCTGATTTTACGGTTACATGAAGAATGAAGTTTCCTCTAGGTTTTAAAACAAGTTTGAAAGTTGTACTTTTTTTTTCCACAGGGGATCTTCAATAATAAATAACTGTTCTTTCTTTACTTGTTCCAAAAGAATGTACAAAAATGAGTCCAGATTTTGTCAACTTGTCACTAAAACAGTCTACATTCAAATTTCAAACTGACGCGACAATTTTGATTAGAATTAGACAAATTTTTAATTCAATCACTATGATCATCAAAATGAATAAAGTCAGCCAATTCACTGATCACATCTCAATAGAAAAAAAAATTTTTTTTTTGCCCTTTACGAATGAGGTTATAATTTTGATTTATCTTATTAATGTATCGACTCAACAAGTCAGGGTCAGCGAAAGTAAACCTTATACATGCGTTGATGATTTTTCATCATGATCATCATGATGATCAATGATCATGAATCATGATGATAATGATAAATATCAATAACATCACGGAATTAAAACAATCAAAATTTTAACAACTCATCAACCCTCATGTCTTTTCTCTTTTTAAACAACCCTAGTCAAATGGTCAGTCAGTAGACTCCTTGTTAATTAAATAATTCGNAAATGGTCAGTCAGTAGACTCCTTGTTAATTAAATAATTCGATTAGTTTTGTTATAAGTAATCTATTATGTGCTTACAACAGACACACATGCAATAGGTAACACACTTACGATCAGGTTTTTGTTCTCCACAATTAGTTGATTTTACTAATGCATTTTATTACCTATTCAAGAATGTGGTTGAAGTAAGGCACTGACCGCTGAACCTGATACCCAAGTAAAATAACAAGATCTCATTATGTCGTGGTAGGCTTCGTCAACAATTCTTTTACCATTATTACAAATTATCATCTCACTGGCGCCTTTTTTAAACCTACAACTACAACTTACAAAACTCTTCAATAATTTTCAACGGGTGATGGGAATAAATTAACACATATCACAGAGAAGAGAAAATAAAAACACCGCGTAGCGGTCGCTTGTCATTACTCATTTACTCTAGTAGTCAAAACGTATAAGAGTAATTGACGAATAATTGACGATAGTAATCTATGGAATAGTACAAGTACGAGTAACAAGTAACCACTAGCGACTACTGTCTAATAATACCAAACCAGGCAGAGAAGTGGTAAAAACCTAAAAAGAGTCGTAAATTTGACCGAAATAGTCGAAATTCAAAAGACTTTCAATTNGCAGAGAAGTGGTAAAAACCTAAAAAGAGTCGTAAATTTGACCGAAATAGTCGAAATTCAAAAGACTTTCAATTCCAAACATAGTCTTATTAACTTAAAATGAACTGTGTTCTGTGTTACCCATATAACTCATACTCCATCACTATCTAATATCATCGATATCTTAATTTAATAATTTTAGTCCTTACCCCTTTGTTACTATTGTTCATCNGCAGAGAAGTGGTAAAAACCTAAAAAGAGTCGTAAATTTGACCGAAATAGTCGAAATTCAAAAGACTTTCAATTTCAAACATAGTCTTATTAACTTAAAATGAACTGTGTTCTGTGTTACCCATATAACTCATACTGNAACTGTGTTCTGTGTTACCCATATAACTCATACTCCATCACTATCTAATATCATCGATATCTTAATTTAATAATTTTAGTCCTTACCCCTTTGTTACTATTGTTCATCCCATCTTGTCATTCTCACAATAATGCAACCTTCTGTCCTGTCCTGTCTCCTGTCACCCGTATCAGTTCGGTGTTGATCCTTAGCCCCTTGATGAGAGACGGAGAGATCTGACCTTGTCCTGACGAAGATGAAATCACAACTGATTACGATAAATAATTGACAAACCGAATGATGAATAATGTTGGATGATCACAGGGCACAACAGGGATGATGAGGGCAACGATGATGGGCAGAAGTAAGTACGAAATTGAATTTTGAATAATTTTTACAAATTATTCTTCTATTTTGAATGATCAATCAACAATAATTGTTGAAACAATACAAAATTAAAAAAATCAACAACAATAATTTATAAAATTAGACCTGACAATGACAATAATGAAATGGAATGCGAATGGAATTTAAATAACAATTTGTACACTGAACAACAACACTGCACTGTGGAGTGTATTTCGTAGATATTTACAAGGAATACTCCTCCTCAACGAACGTCATTCAACAACCCTCTATTTTTTTCTACCAAAATTTACACTAAATTTTTAGCAAGAAGAAGCAACAAGCTTTTTATAAACTTTGTCCTTGAATAATACATAATATAATACATTATGCAAAAAAAAAAAAAAAAAAAAAGAGACGAGATCAAAATTTAATAGTTTTGATTTTAGTTATATACTAGATATAACCAAAATCTTACTTGTTTTTGTCTCATCTAATAGTCAATGGTTGATTATGTGTGACGAGTGTAATTTTCAATGGGGAAGAAGATGATTACATTTTCTCTAACTTACTACTGTACTGTGGGAAATAAACTCGTTTGATTTTTCTACCCTCTCCCTCGTCAATATGATCCTTTGAGAATTGAGAAGAGATAGAATTTTCTCTCTCAAAGGGACTCAAAACACCAAGGAAACTTATGTTTCTTGGGATTTGAGAAAGACTCAAAAAATTTTTGAGTATTTAGTTATAAGAATTTTTTCTTAAATCCCAACTTTAAAAGTTTCCATACGCATACAGACAAGAACCCCTAGTTATGTCACTCTCAGTCTCACAGTCTCAGTCTCAGTCTCAGTCTCACAGTCTTGAGACGAGAATTGAAGAAACTGAGGGNAAAGTTTCCATACGCATACAGACAAGAACCCCTAGTTATGTCACTCTCAGTCTCACAGTCTCAGTCTCAGTCTCACAGTCTTGAGACGAGAATTGAAGAAACTGAGGGCGAGGAGTACGAGTAATGGGTGTGGGTGGGCCCTTGAGAAAAAGAATAAAAAAAAAAACATTTCAACCCTTCCCTCCCGCTGTGTCCCTAAAAAGAAAAAGTTAGTGTAGTTAGCTTTGAAAAATAAAAAAAATTGTCTTGCTCAATCTCAATCTCAAGGAAAGCCTGAAAACTTATGAATGATATGATCTCATCCATATGATACATCACATTCACAATCATCAGTGTAGGATCATGAGGTATCTCATTCACCTGTTGATTCTTAATGATTAAGGAATGTATCCTTAGAATTCTGTCAATTGGGTTCTCAAGTACCTAAAGAAACATTTTAAAAGGGTTATTCATCAACTTGTTCAATTTCTTTGTTAAAACGAAACTAGATTTTGACTTTAAGTGTACTTTTCTACCTAGAGGGCTGTGGTAATTGGTAAAGTTCAATAATTTTAGAATAATTTTTACTCTATTTTTTGAAATGTCAAAATAGTCTTATTACTTTGAGATTTTGAAATCTATTTTGGTTTCATTGGATTTTTGCATTGATGTTAGTTTTATTCTAACGGGATAACTTATCTTGATAGATAATCATTTCAATGACTAATTGAACTCATTGAAATGATTTTTCTAGATAAGAAAAATAATATCTTAAATTTCATCAATTAATTATTAGATTTTTTTTTTCTTAAAATTCACATAAAATTATTAATTTTTAGTCATTTTACTAACATGTCTATTCTGAATCCGAATAGTCAGACCCAGATGACTCTTCAGATAATTGTAAATCTTCACTGACGAGTGTAGCAACACCTGAGCCTTTAGGTTTACTATTATTATTCGATGTCGATGAACTTGATTGATCAACCAAATCAAAAAATGGCATTGATGGTGCTGGTTTTGGTTTATGTGATGGTAAAAGTGGAAGGAGTGGTACATGTCTTATTGGTGGAGCAATTATTGGTGGGACAGCAATTTCATCAACATCCATGAGCTCATCATCACTACTTTCACTCCCAGATCCACTACTACTTGAGCTACTGTCACTTGACTCGTCACTCGATGAAGCATCAGATAATCCAGTTTTATTTTTTTCTGTCACATTATTATTATTTTGATTCTTTGATGCAATGATTCCACTTACTTTTGGTTTAGAATTTGATGTTGAAATTGTTGATAATGGACTTGGGGATTTTTCTCTTTTTGGTATAATATCATGATGATGTTTGGATATATTCGAAATAATATCGACTTCACGATTGACAACAACTTTCTCTGTTTTGATTGCAGTTGGAAGTGGGTCACTGAGGAGTAAATCTTCAATACTGGATAAAGAAGGCATTGATGGAGGATTAAAATTAGATTGGGGAGGATTATTAGTCTGAAGTGGTTCTGATTTCTTGGTACTACTATGTTTTGTTTTCTTAGATGATGAACCAACTGTATCAGGAGTTATTGATGAGGATCCATTTCGAGTAGATCCAATTGTATTTGAAGAAGAAGAAATGTGACTTGGTGAAAGACCTAAGGGTGAGTGACGAGCAGGGACATTCAACATTGGTGAATGAGGTCGTCCACGGTAATTTTGATTAGAGGATGATGTATTATTAGAAGGATTATCCGATTCAGTGACATTTCCATCTTTAGATTTATTTTTACTACTATCCTTGGAAGACTTGATAGCTGGAGGCGGAGGGGGTTCAGTCTTGGGAATAATTGAGGGTAATGATAATGTCGATGATGGTGCAAGAGATAATTTCTTTTTTTCAGAGGGTGGTGGTGGAGGAGGAGGAGCAACGGTCGCTGATGATTTGGGATTCCCTGAAGACATTCGACTTCCACCTTCTTGCCTATACAAAAAGGTTAATAAACATCACATTAATCTTTATGTCNTTGGGATTCCCTGAAGACATTCGACTTCCACCTTCTTGCCTATACAAAAAGGTTAATAAACATCACATTAATCTTCATGTCATAGTTCATTTTATCATTTAACTATAGATTAATTAGTGTTAGAGTAGTTTGATTTATGTAATTAAATCACTTACATAACTTTAGAAAGTCTACTCATTCATACTAAACTAAAAGATACTCAAGTTAGACCACTTACCTAGTTTTTTTCACAGAAATATTATCTGAAAGTTTCTCAAGGGTAACTTCTCCTGTTACATGGTCAATAATAAGGACACATTCCTTTGTATAAGGCTTTCTTGGACCTTTAAAAACATTGGCTCCGCTTCCATCAGCATGTGGTATTGAAATTGTCACTTGATTATTACTTCCCATTTCCAGGCTCGCTTGTTGTGATGCATCGACACTTGCTGGTTTGAAATCATATCTGTAGTAAGTAGTAAGAAGAAAACATAAATCAAATTAATCATACAAATCAATTATACTATACTAAATTATAACCATACCGTATGGTATGAAAGGAATCACTCTTTCCTGATGGTCCTTTTCCACGATTATTCCCACTGAATCCAGCACCGAATTTCAGTTCTCGTATTTCACTTCCTAGACCTAATTTATCAGTTATCGTTTCACCTGGTTTATGACTAACGAAGCTGTTCATATTCTCAACGATTCGAACTTAATAACGGTAAGTAGATTACAAGAGGAATAAAATTAAAAACTTTCAAAGATTTGGATATGATATCGTTTACAAGGAATTTCCTCTACTACGGTTACGGACTTACCCGTTCGATTAATTGAGATTACCATATGTTCCAAAAAAAAATTTAAGTTAATCAAATCACAATAGAAAGGAATGTTTAACAATTTATAAGTCTCGCTAGTTGCTTCGCTACTAAACACTTTTTTGAGCCTAAATCCTCAAATGACAAAAACTCTAAAGTGAAAGGGAAACTGAATGAGATAAAAGAACATATGGATGAAAATTCACATTACATCCACCATACCCCCCTCCCCCCCCCTACACCACTTACCTGTGCAAAAATTCGAATTTATTTCATGAAGTTATAAATAAATAATACTCCAATGCAGCATGATTTTTCATAAACAATTTTGAAATAGAGTGATTAGATTGTATGAATTGAATTTATGTTGTTGTATTTTTGAACCTGATTGTTCTGATGAGTGTGCTCCAAGTCCAAACCCATTTTTTTTTCTAAGCTGTTTATTGAGTCTAATAATTTATATGAGTTTTTTTGTTCTAAAAAACTCATCATAAAGCCAAATCCCAACTAACAACTTAATATGACTCGTCGCAGTTCAATCGATTAATTCTTATTTTGACTCAAAATGATGTAAAGGTCATTCTAACAGCAACTTACATTTTTTTTACATCATAGTTTCTTCTAAGGATTGAATTTTCTAATGGTATAGTGAATGGCAGTCTAAAATTTAACTCCCTCTGGAGAATTTACGTGTTCTGAGCGAGTGTTTCTGCCTTTGCGGCTACTTCTTCAATGGGTCCGACCATATAAAATGCAATCTCTGGCAAATGATCCAATTCACCACCTAAAATCTTCTTGAATCCCTGAGAAACAAAGGAGTAAAAAAAAATTTTTTTTTATCAAAGTGTAGCCGTAAGGCAGTAGTAATTGCCATGTATAGAGTCAAGAGCGCTTTGTAAATTCTTAATATTATCATCGCTCACTGCTACTTTCTTTAAAAATAAAAAGTTATAATAGTTAATAATCGAAATTTAACTAGTTGCTGATTATCCTTTTTAAATAATGTCTTACTCGAATTGTTTCCTCCAACGGTACCAGTTTTCCAGCATGACCAGTGAAGACTTCAGCGACTTGGAAAGGTTGTGATAAAAACCGTTGGATTTTACGTGCTCGGGCAACAGTCAATTTATCTTCTTCAGACAATTCATCCATACCCAAAATAGCAATAATATCCTGGAGGGATTTGTAATCTTGAAGAATTTTTTGAACTCCTCGAGCTATTCCGTAATGTTCATGACCGATGATGTTAGGGTCCATGATACGAGATGTGGAATCAAGTGGATCGACGGCGGGGTAAATACCCAATTCAGCGATTGCTCTGGACAATACAGTAGTTGCGTCCAAATGAGCAAAGGTTGTGGCTGGAGCTGGATCTGTCAAATCATCAGCTGGTACGTAAATAGCTTGTACAGAAGTAATGGATCCTTTCTTAGTGGTGGTAATTCGTTCCTATTAAAATTAGTCCAAATTAAAATGAGCTTTATGTTCTTGGTCTACGCTATTTTCTTTTTGCAATATTGTGTTTTTTTTTTTTTGTATAATTGTTTGAATATTTGAAAAATTCTGATTCAGATTGGTAAAATTCTAAGAAACTGAAAATTAGGTTTATCAATTAATATTAGTTACCTGCATAGAACCCATGTCAGTGGCCAAAGTTGGTTGGTAACCCACAGCTGATGGAATACGACCCAAAAGAGCAGACACCTCAGAACCGGCTTGAGTGAATCTGAAAATGTTGTCAATGAAGAGCAACACATCTTGTCCTTCCTGGTCACGGAAATATTCGGCAACAGTCAATCCGGTCAAGGCCACACGAGCACGAGCACCTGGTGGTTCGTTCATTTGACCATAGACCAACGCGACCTTTGAAGTTTTATCCTTGAGTGAGATAACACCTCCTTCAATCATTTCATTGTACAAATCGTTCCCTTCACGAGTTCTTTCTCCAACTCCAGCGAACACTGAGTAACCACCATGAGCCTTGGCGACGTTGTTGATAAGCTCCATAATCAATACAGTTTTCCCTACTCCCGCACCACCAAATAGACCTAAATAGGTTGTAAGTTCAATGAGTTATTATTGGAGATTTAAAAATAAATAAACTATCAATAAGTTTGTAATTAGGACTTTTTAACTTACCAATTTTACCTCCTTTGGCGTATGGGGCGAGTAAATCGACGACCTTAATTCCTGTGACCAAAATTTCTTGTTCTACGCTCATGTCAACGAAAGCGGGAGCCTCAGCGTGAATGGGAGCAGAGGCTTTAGCATTAATTGGACCTCTTTCGTCAATTGGCTCACCTGTAAATTTCAAATTACTTGAATGAAATTAAACCTCTATGCAAGCAATAGAAATTAGTATCTAAGTATATCACTTCATATATTATTATTCATACCAATGACATTCATAATACGACCGAGTGTTTCAGGTCCTACTGGAATCGTAATTGGGGATCCTAAATCATTGACTTGTTGCCCTCTGACCAAGCCTTCTGTACCGTCCATAGCAATTGTCCGGACAACATTTTCACCTGAACGTAAAAAAAAAATTGAAGCATCATAAAATCAAGTCAAAAACATAAATTAAGAAGTTGGTATACCCAGATGCTGAGCTACTTCCAGGATAAGTTTAGGTTGACGATTTTGTACTTCAAGGGCGTTCAAAATTGGTGGAAGTGCATCTTCGAATTGGACGTCGACGACGGCACCAATAACCGCAGTAATTCTTCCGCCAGGTTTCCCAGCAGCTTTTGTTTGTGTTGCGTAACTAGTCTTGCCCCCTGGAAAAAAAAAAGTAATACAACATAATCGCATTGACACCAGATACACTTACAAGGTGAAAGTGAAAGAATAAGCCAAGTGAAGTGATGGAATCAAATCGTCCCTTCTGCAATATTGGAATTTTGCCAATTAGCTTGGCACAAGCTACATAGCCAAAATTCCTCAGTCAGCCCTTGCGCATTCTCATGACCCCGATTAAAAAAATTTACAGTACTTAATAGTATTTAACAATCTCATTTATGTAAATAAAAGACTTTTGACTGTGAATGATGAAATGCAGGCATGACGCTGAAGCATAAAATCAAGATAAAATAAAAGATTTTAGGTTTGGTATGCCCCATGCAATCAATCACCAGGTGCTTGAGGTGGAGGAGAAGACTTCGTTGAACTTCCTTCAGATATAGGTGGCTGAGGCTGTGAAAGTTTCGCACGATTCGCAACTGGTGACTGTTGTTGTGGTTGACCTCCAGCCGAAGGTGGCTTTGAAGGTGTTCCCCTGCCAGTTGCATATGAACTTCTAACTAATAAAGCTTGTTAAAATTAAAACCAATCACAATGGCAAACTTTTTAGCAAAAACCACACGCACACATGCACCGCGAAAGTGATGAAATAATAAATAAAATAATATGAATAGGAAATGATTATAAGAAAACTTACATTCAGTGTTTGCTAATAGAGATCCAGCTACCCGAGATAACTCTGTTACTTTGAAGGCGGGTTTTGAAGCCCTCAAAAGACCGGTGCAAGTCCGGCGGCTTAGCGTACTCAACATGACTCAACTATAAACTTAATTAGTACAATTAATTGAAGGAATTTATGATCAAACCGAGAATTGATACCGCTGCTGATAAATCCACTATGGCGATATACGGTGGGGCAAAGACTAATGATTGAGACCTCATGCGGACAAAAACAACACTAAATCGCAGGTTATAGATAAGTCTGACTAAAATTGACAATTTTACCAATTAATTCTGGGCATTTCTATTCTGGTTCTCATTTTCAAATATTACCGCATTTTTCAACAAAATTGATACACGAAAATTCAAATTCAACCAATCAGATTCGAAATATTTGAATTTTCAATTCAACCAATCACAGTAATGCATTACTGTGATTGGTTGATTTTTTTTTGCCATAGTAACGAGAAAATGGACCCAAAACGTATTCGTTTATTATTATAATTATTATTATTGACATTTTTTAGAATCCATTTTAAGATTTGATTTATGAATAATAATAATTATTATTATTCATAAATCAAATTATTATTATTCGATTTTAGTTTTATGGACGGTGCGTAGTTTTTTGTCTTTGATTAGAAAGAAGGTGTTCAAATTTCGACAGACTCTGTGTACAAGAAGAAGTTAAGATTAACAGTGGTGGTTAGCAACAAGTGNGCCATAGTAACGAGAAAATGGACCCAAAACGTATTCGTTTATTATTATAATTATTATTATTGACATTTTTTAGAATCCATTTTAAGATTTGATTTATGAATAATAATAATTATTATTATTCATAAATCAAATTATTATTATTCGATTTTAGTTTTATGGACGGTGCGTACTTTTTTGTCTTTGATTAGAAAGAAGGTGTTCAAATTTCGACAGACTCTGTGTACAAGAAGAAGTTAAGATTAACAGTGGTGGTTAGCAACAAGTGAAAATGTCAGATGAAAGTCTGGATAAACAAATCTCTGAGATAGACCACCCTCCCCTTAACATCTCAATGAATTCAATCGGTAAGGTATATTATAGAAATCTTAAATATTCATATTCGATGATTTTGGATTGTATTTTAGGTGAAATGCAAACCAAATCTATTGTCATTTCTGACATTCAGCTTCTTCAACCCTCTGATCCCGAAGTTGAGCTTGTGAAATTCGGTGATTCCTTTGACGCTGAGAATGAAGTTGTGCTCTCTCCAGGTAGATCTCCTCCAATTTCTGCGTCTTTCCTACCAGAAGTCATTTTTGAAGACCCCGCACAACTAGAACTCATTACTAAAAAACTCGCACAACCAGAACTCATTTACGACGATCCTTCACAATCAGAACAAATTTCTGAAGAACCCGAACAACCAGAGCAAGAGGAAGAAATTATAGAGGAGGAACCAATATCAGTTTCTGAGGTTGAGTCATCTTCTGTTCCAGATGAAAACTTTGATATTATGGACAAGATTTTGGATACAATGACGTCGGCAGTTCCAGGTCTCGTTAAATATATTACAGAAACTGAATATGAGAACGAATGTTACAAATGTGAAACGGAGACTGAAAAAGCCACATCTGATTCTCCAAAAGGACTTTTCCGATTCATGAGCATCCCTGCTTTCCTTAATTTCTTAATGGAAACTGATAACGCTTATGAATTGGATTGTTTGCCACCGACACCTCCTCCGAAGCGATCTTGCAGTGCACCGGAATTTACTACTCCTGAAGCTGTTGAAAAATCCAAAGATATAATAGTTACAGAGGTATTTGACAATGAAATATTGGATGATGACAAAAAAACTGAAGAAAACGAGGAAGATGGCGTGCTGCGTTATAACCCTGATGTTGAAGAATCATTTCACAATGAGGAAGACCAGGAGAAGGCCTTTGAAGACGATGACAATCAGCATGAAGCTTTCTCACAGACAATTAATGAAGAATTCATATCAGAGCCTGAGCCAGATTTGGAGGAAGCTCCACTTGAACCAGAGTACAATCTCGAAGAACCAGAGCCAATTTATGAAAAACTCCTGGAACCAGAGCCAATTATTGAGGAATCTCTTCCATCAGAACCAGAACTAATTGACAAAGAACCTCCTACATCGGAGCCAGAACAAATTGTCGAAGAACCCCTCCCAACAGAACCAGTGCCAATTGTCGAAGAACCTCTCCCACCAGAACCAGAGCCAATTGTTGAAGAACCTCTCCCATCAGAATCAGAACCAATTGTCGAAGAACCTCCTCCAGCAGAACCGGAGCCAAGTATCGAAGAGCCTCTCCCACCAGAACCAGAGCCAATTGTCGAAGAACCAGAGCCAATTGTAGAAGAAGCAGAACCAATTATCGAAGAGCCTCTCCCACCAGAACCAGAGCCAATTGTCGAAGAACCAGAGCCAATTATGGAAGAGCCTCTCCCACCAGATCCAGAGCCAATTGTCGAAGAACCAGAGCCAATTATCGAAGAGCCTCTCCCACCAGAACCAGAACCAATTGTCGAAAAGCCAGAGCCAATTATTGAAGAGCCTCCCCTATCAGAACCAGAGCCAATTATCGAAGAGCCTCTCCCACCAGAACCAGAGCCAATTATCGAAGAGACTCCCCCACCAGAACCAGAGCCAATTATCGAAGAGCCTTTCCCACCAGAACCAGAGCCAATTATCGAAGAGCCTCTCCCACCAGAACCAGAACCAATTGTCGAAGAAACTCCCCCACCTGAACTGAAGTTAATTATCGAAGAAGTTCCATCTCCTCAACCAGACCCAATTCTCGAAGACCCATCGCAACCAGAACCAAACATCGAAGAACCTCCCACACAAGCGGTACTTATACAAACCCCACCAGCGAAATTATCGCTGGAACCCGAATATGTTGAAGATGATTCCATTTTAGATCCTGACAATGCCTCAGGATTTGACGATGAAGTTTTGAAGATGAGCTAAGAGGATTAAGAGAACATTTGACACCTGAGAATATGAGATGGAATGTGACAATCTGACCAAATTATCATAGAAACAAAATCAAAATTTCATTGAATATTTGGAATAAAACCTCTAAAGCTGCGCCATTCATAGTTAATAATACATAAATTTATTAACTAATTAAATTAACAATGGTTAGCTTGAATCTAACCAATAACAATCGTCAGCTTGAATTAATTAGACATGGTAATGTATTTCATGGATGTTTCACGTAAGTTCTTAGGAAGAAAAATCAATTCATGATTTTCGAAATAAGTTTACGCAAATGAAAAATTAACTTTTTTTTTATATTTTTTAGAAATTCTGCACAATCCGGTGGGGAAATGGTGAACGAGTGGTTATTATTTTCTAATCTAACTTACACAAACACAAACTTAAAATCTGCGCTCCGTCGCCACCAAATTCCCACTAAATACAAATTTGGCNTGGTTAGCTTGAATCTAACCAATAACAATCGTCAGCTTGAATTAATTAGACATGGTAATGTATTTCATGGATGTTTCACGTAAGTTTTTAGGAAGAAAAATCAATTCATGATTTTCGAAATAAGTTTACGCAAATGAAAAATTAACTTTTTTTTTATATTTTTTAGAAATTCTGCACAATCCGGTGGGGAAATGGTGAACGAGTGGTTATTATTTTCTAATCTAACTTACACAAACACAAACTTAAAATCTGCGCTCCGTCGCCACCAAATTCCCACTAAATACAAATTTGGCAGAAGTGCCGGAAACTCTAAAAAGTAAAAAGAGTGCCAGAGTTGACTTAGCTTCCTTGTAACACAAAACGCAACACTAACCTAGCCCCAACCCATGTAAAATTTGATACTAATTTTCAAATTTAAGCCTAATTAACCTAAAATTAGACCTCAGAAACCTAACTTTAATTTGTATTAACCTAAATTAGGTTGGAAAATTATACCAATAAGGTTTTATTAGAAATAATTTCCAAACTTTAGTTGGGCTGTTGTTGTTGTTAAATGTTGGTTAACTTGATTCGTACAAAAAAACAAAGCTAAAATTCCAAAGATGCATAAACGAAGTAAAAAACTCCAAAATTTACTAAGTTTATTTTATCATTTGTTTTGTTTGTAACGTACTTCGGTGAGAAGCATAAGTACCCCAGCCACGAGCCACGGCCACGACCCACCATACCAGAAAGTAAGCATAGAGAAGAGTCGAGTGGACCCTCTGTTTTCGACAGTACCGGTGTTATCGGTCGATGGTGGAAAATGAAGGTAAGATTAATGATTAATGTAAGAGGTTGAAAGATTATGTTTGTACTGTACCGTATTCGTGTCGTGAATCGTGATGCATTGTTTCTTCTTTTTTTTTGCATGATCAATGATTAACGATTCACAAGAATTTTTAAATTAATCAGGCTATTTGTAAGCTAATTCGCTTAGTGTTTTGCATTTGCATGGTTAAAAAGGGTTAATAACCTGTTTAAATGCGTCATGTCGTGGTATGCTTACTTTGTTTTTCTTTCTTTAGTGACTATTGGATTCATTCAACGCATCATTCTTTGTTATTGTTTTGTTATTGTGGATAAATTAATATTGAACTGAAATCATACGATAATGATGTCAGGAAGCACTGGACCGCCGCCGTACGGTATACCGCCTGGAATACCAATAAATTTTCAAGGAATTCTACCTAATCAACTCCAACAGCCACCTCCATCAATGCTTGTAGGAAACGCCCCACCGCCTGGAGCAGTCCAAGGAGGGTCTTTGTCTGTACCATTTGGAGCTCCTCCTGGAATGCCTTCTCAGTATATGAACATGGGAATCCTTCCACCGATAACAGCGTAAGTAAATTAATTTTTTTGAATTCTATTTTAACTAAAAAAAATTTTTTTTTTTTTCTAACTCAGTACACCTATGGCAGCGGTTACAACACCAACGAGTGAGTGGACAGAACATAAATCTCCTGATGGAAGAACTTACTACTACAACACCACCACGAAGCAAAGTATATGGGAAAAACCTGACGATCTGAAAACACCAACTGAGGTTAGTTTCCTTTTACCCAAATGTTATACTCTATTATATCTATATTTCGTCTCAATTCTCGATGTTTTTTTTCCTCAGCGATTACTTTCACAATGTCCTTGGAAAGAGTATACATCAAGTGATGGGAAAGTCTACTTCCATAATACCCAAACGAAGGAAAGCAAATGGATCATTCCTCAAGAATTAGAAGAACTAAAATCAAAAATAGCTCAAGAACAAATCCAGCTTGCTGCTCAACAACATCATGCTGCTCAAGCTCCACCTCAGCAACCATTGCCTCCTTTAATCGTCCCACCAATGGGAGTTCCTGTAAATATTGTCAATCCTTTGATTCCTGCTGCTATTCATCCTCTACTTCCCTCCGTTTCCCTGCAACAAGGGTGAACTAAAAAATATTTTTACTTCTATATTTTTTTTATGGAGCAGCAGCACTTTGTAGACCAGACTCAGCTTCATCAGTAGCTGAATTTGGGGGAATACTGTGCTGAAACTAAATCCACTCAATCCAATGCCAAATTTTCTACTAATAGAAAATATTTATGAAATTAGAGTGGTATAAAAATGACTAGAAAGCCTTGTTCTTGTAATTATAATCTATACAATTGGATTTTTTGTAGGATGATGCCTCAATTCGCGTCAATTTCATTGCCAATTGATCCTGGTGTTGTGGACGACTCAAGCAAACAAAGTGTGACACTTAGTCAAGATGATTCGACGAGGCAGAGTCTCGATGATGAAAAATCCGATAGTGAGAATTCTTCGTCGAGCGGTGGTGCACAAGTCACTAGAACTACTATTCCTAAAGTCAAAGATAAAAAGGAAGCTACAGAAATTTTCAAAGAACTTCTAAAGGATAAGGTATGAATTACAAGTTAACCTTCTAAATCAGGTGTCACAGCACTGTGTAGACCTATTTCAGCTTACATTCATAGCTGTCACAGGGGGAATTATGTGCTGAAAATAAACAATCTGTTCTAATTATAGAATTCTTACTTCAATAAACATTTTAAGTGAGACATTTACGAACCGATTAACAACAATTTGATATATCTTACACCAAATTCTTCAAATTGAAAATTCATACTTGAATTTTTTTATTTTAGAACATCCATAGCACGACTTCATGGGAACAAGCATCAAAACTAATCAACCGTGATCCCAGATTTCGTGTCTTTGAGAAAAACAATGAAAGGAAACAAGCTTTCAATGCCTATAAAGTTCAGAAACAAAAGGAAGAAAGGGAAGAAGCTCGTCTTCGTCTTAAAAAAGCGAAAGAAGAACTTGAAGTATTTTTTCTCAGCTCTGACAAAATGACATCAAGTACAAAATACTATCGCTGTGAGGAGATGTTTGGATCTGTTGAACAGTGGAAAGCCGTACCTGATACTGAGCGACGAGATATTTACGAAGATGCCATAATTGCTCTTGCCAAAAGAGAAAAAGAAGATGGTAAAATAACCAAGAAACGAAATATGAAAAAATTGGCTGAACTTCTAGAGAAAATGCCTCAAATTAGTTACGACACGAGTTGGACAGATGCTCAGCAGTTGCTTGTTGAAAATAATATTTTCTCAAATGATCGAGAATTGCTCGGTAATTTCTAATATCTATCATATTTATCATTGATTCTGAATTCAAATCAACATTCTAGCTATGGATAAAGAAGATGCACTTGGTACATATGAGAAACATGTGAAGGAACTCGAGGTGGAAGAAGATCAAGAAAAAGAACAGGAGAAAAAACGAAAGCGACGAATCGAAAGGAAAAATAGAGATGCTTTTCAGGTATGTTTTGAAACAGACTACTATTAGATCAAATTACTCAAATTGATTGTGTTATGTTATGTTTGAATGTTTTTTTTTTGTTTTGTTTTTTACAGAAATTGCTGGATGAAGTTCATGAGCAAGGCAAATTAACCTCAATGTCCCTTTGGGTAGAATTATATCCAACAATTAGTTCAGATCCTCGATTCTCAGCTATGTTAGGTCAACCAGGCTCGAGTCCATTAGATCTCTTCAAATTTTATGTAGAAGACTTAAAGTCTCGTTATCAAGATGAAAAAAGAGTAATCAAGGAAATCCTAAGTGAAAAGAAATTTGAAGTCACGGTAATAAGTAATAATTATTGAAGTAATCAAAAAATTTTATATATATTTTTGTTCATATTTTATATTATAATTTTCTTAGGCATTGACTCAATTTGAAGAATTTGCAACAGTAGTGTGTGAAGATAAAAGAGCAGCTACTTTAGATGCTGGAAATGTAAAATTAACCTTCAATTCAATGGTTGAAAAGGTAAAGACTCAACCGTAGTACTTATGTTTTAAATTTCTGAGAAAATTAAGAAAATAAAATTTTATTAGGCGGAGGCAAGAATCAAAGAGAAATTGAAAGAAGAAGCAAAACGAACTAAAATTTTAGCACAGGAATTAATTTCAATTTTTAAAGAATTTAAAGTAGACTATCAAACTACATGGGAAGTCATCCGTCCAAAAATTGAACATACAGATGCTTTCAGATTGATTGATTGTGAAGAAACGAGGCGAAGAATATTTGAAGTGAATAAGACTCATGTCAACAATGAAGATAACTAAATATATGGCAGTTTCATAAATTTTTGTATTTTTTTTTCTTTCTTCAATAGGAATTTTTACATGAACAAGATGAAAGCTGTGGACATCACCATCATAGTAGTAAAAAAACGAAGAAAGCTAAGAAACACAAGAAACGAAGTACATCTTCAGAGTCATCCATATCCAGAGCTCATGTACAGTTTTTTCTATTTCATTATTCATTTCTCTTGATTTAAAATCATTTCGCGGAAACTTTTTTTTTTTTTTTTCTATTCTAGGATTCAAATTCAGAAGAAGAACATAAAAAATCTAAAAAAAAATCTAAGAAACGAAGAAGGAGATCTTCATCTCATTCACAATCGGATTCTCGTTCCGTTTCTGATTCTGAATCAGAACGAAAATCAAGAAAAAAGAAGAAGAGTAAGAAGAAGAAAAAAAAACGAACAAGATCATCTGTAATTCTTCCTCTTCATTCTTAGTTTGCTAATTAGTTTGGCTTAAATTAAAAAAAATCTATTATGCCTTTGCAAAAAATCTCATCTAAACTAAAATTTCTGGCTATTATTTTTAATTTTATTTCAGAGTGAAGACTCACATGACTCTGGAAAAGAAGAGAATCGAAAACGAAGAAACAAAAAAAGTAAGAGAGAAAACAGTATGGATGCAAATGAACTCTCAGAAACTGAATTAGAAACAAAACGAGCATTGTTACTTCAAGAACTTCAATTAGCTGCTTCTCTTGACCATGGAGCACGCTAACTCGTTTGTCTTTTTTTTTTTTTTTTTTTTAAATATACTTTAGGGGTAAAGTCTTCTTGTGTTTGCTGCTCAAGTTTTCATTTAGAAAATGTTTTTTTAAAGAACAGCAAAACTAAATTACTTCCACTTTTTTTTTTTTTTTTTTTTAAATATTGACAAAAAAGAATTTCAGGTGTATGGTTTTACATTATGAATTTTTCCTGATTACCTTGTAAATCTTGGAAATTGTTACTCTATTGTTAAGTATTGTTTCATTTGTATTAATGTAAGTTAAATCCTTAAAAATTTAAATTATGGGTACTCAGGAGTAGAAAAATTCAAGTCAAGATCAGAAATAATATATAAGTAGACAAATTCCATATAAACCTTTTTTTTTTTGTATCTCACAGTAAACATTTTAAGACCAATTTCCCAAAAAAAATTTTCTTTTCCTTAAATTTTTGATGGGATTTCCGATTTCGACTTTTATATTTCCATTTACTGAACCAAAGAAACGGGATTTAGGTAAAGTTTGGTAAAAAAAAAAAATTGGATAAAAATTATTGACTTTGGAAGCGGAATGAGGTGAGTAAAGAAAGTGTTTACTTACTTCAAATTTTCATGCTCTTGTTGTTTCTTGATAATTTGAAATACTTGTTTTCTTGATTGTAGGAATTGGAGTATCTCTTGATCCGTTTCAGTATCACCTGTCATCGGGACATTCTCATCGATATCGTCATTCTCTTCTTCGTCATCTCCAGCTTCTGAGATATTTAATTTCAACAAGGCTTTTTCATTAAACATGAGCATGCGCTCGCGTTCTCTTGCCTTCTCCACAGTTGTGCTAGGTGGAGCACGTGGATATCGTGGGAGCCCTATACAAAGTAAATTTTTATTAAAAACTTGATTAATACCTTGTAATAACTTAAATAATTAATTTTTAATTCCTTACCATCATATGGACTAAAATTAGTTATTGGTTTAGGAAGCTCTGGTGGTATCTTCGGTTTTGCCTTGTCTCCATCAGATTTGTAATGATCTTGGGTAGTTTCGATGTTCGTAGCCCTTTCCCTTCCACTGATTATCGTCCTCTCCTCCAGTCTCGACTATTATTATAGGAAAATTCAAAAATCATTTAGGCTGCTAATACCGCGCAATATACTTGATATTTTTTATGCTTTAAGTACAAAACCGTTGTATTTGGTTACATAATTTGTAACTGTAGTCTGATTTTGTTAAAAAATTTTCGTACTTTATTATTAATTGAAAGTGATTTAGAAATTTAGATCGAAAAGGGGAGGGGTTATAAAATTTAACGTCGGCTGGTGGAGACAAATGATTCGATTTCATGATATAGTTCAAGAAGGAGGAGAGGCACAAGTGGAACAACTGGTACAAGAATCTGTAATAATTATAAATACCAATCCATTTGTCTCCGCCTTGCCTTAATTTCTCTTAACCAATCAAAACTCTTACTTTCTTAAACATTGTCCCCACATTCTCAAACTCATCATCTTGGTTCTTACGTTCGTCGAGTTCGACACCTGCTCAAGTCCAGAAAATACTAAAAAATCTTGTAATATCCAAACTGGATAATTAGATACGATTTAAAAAAAATTTTCATACCTATTTTTTGTGAAATAGTCCACCATTCTTCAAAATCAACTAATAATTTCTTATATTCAATTTTCAGAATCATTTCAATATCGTAAACTTCTTGACGAAGAGTTTTGAGATGAGTCTCTTGAATATCTAAAGTTCGTTGTTGATTACTCATAGAAATGGATAGACTCGTGAAGTCTAGTCTTGTATCCGAGTCATCTGTCGTCTCAGCAATTTTCTTCATTACCTCTGTAAATTCATAATTTTCTTAAGAATGACCTACTTAATTAAAAAGATTTAACTTAATTTGGATTAATTTACCAATATTTTGTTTGTAGGAACAAATGGTTATTAGAAGAGTACGAATTTCAGCTCGTTTTTCAAACAGTTTAGCTCTTCGAATCTCAAGTGCTGCCGTTCCTTCATATTTGTTGATGAATGTTACCAATGCGATTCGTTTTGGTTCTGTGAAGTCTTTGGTCATTGAATTCTCATCAAAAAGTGGTTCTTCTACAATTAATTAACAACTTTGAATCTTAAAATCATAGTTATTTAGATTATTTTTTTTTATATTGAAATACCTCGTGATGGTGGTGGGGTTTCACAAACTGGATCAGAGTGATGAGATTCAGGTATGTCACCTGGTGTGTCATCAAATGTATTTTTAGGAGGAGAATTCTTAATCGTCAAACGAGTGTTTGATTTCTGTGTTTCAGGAATACCCAATTGGGTAAAAATATTTTCATGATTTTTTCCATTACTTTCACGACTTGAGTTGAGTCCTCGTGGGTTCACTAATGACTCAAGAGAAGGCTTGGCACTGATTGGTGTAGCAGTTTGGCTTCGTTTTGTCTTCTCCTTCCGAATCATGTCCATAAGTACTTCTGTATAATAATATCAAGTATACCTTTAGGAATAAGGATTGATGACATTATAATTATTACAAATTAGTAGGTAACTTACTTATTTCTGCGTCACGTCGAGCTAAAAGTTGTTGAAGATTTCGTTCACTCATTTGTCCTAGGTCTTCATTCATTGGTCCACTACTAACGATCATGATGGATGAATTTTGTGGATAGGATTCAATAGAACTGTTATTAGAGGGGATATGGAGTTTGAGTAATCGAAAGCATTCTTGGATCATGCGCATATCACATGGGATTGACAAACCAACATTTGGACCACTCTCAGCTAAAAATTGTTGAACTCCATAAGAACAAATTGCTAATTCGTCTTCAGTGAGTGGAGCAGTACTTTCTTTAATCTGAAGAAGAAAAAAATATCAAAATCCAATATGTTTGAAAATTTTGAAAGATTTTTGTAACAGTTTTGAATTTTGAGAGCTTACAGGTTTGATAGAAGAATTTTCAATGATCTCTCGAAGTTTTTTAACTTCACTCTTGAGTTGGGTAATTATAATATTCGGGTCAAGGTCTTCATTTCGTTGGACAGCGTTGGTAACCATAGCCACGCGTTGAGCAAATCGACAGGTGGACAGAGTTTCTTGTGTATTTCGTGGATCCAATGAGATCGTTGCAATCATTGATGTCATACAATTACCACCTAAACTATCTCGAAGAACGGAAGTCATCATCGAATTTCGATAAGGTATATGAGATCGATTTGTATCGCCTAAAGCCACAATCACTTGTTCCAAGTAATGAAGAGCTAAATTAATATGTCGAGCTTCTGTTGCTAGCTGACTCGTTGTACTGATTGTCGACACACGTTCTGAACTACGAAATTTTTCAAAATCAATGATCAAAAATTTGTAATATGAGTTTATTACTAAAAAAAAATTCTTACCCTGCTAAATCAACGAGATGAAGCTTAGATCTCGTTGTAAGGGAAGTATTGACATCTCTCATGTTCAAATGAATAGTAAATATACAATGTGATCGAGTTGATACTTCATTCAAAGGTGTTTCGGCAATTGTTCTGAAAAAATTATATCAGTAATCTCATACACCCGTTTCATCGACAACTCTCCATTTTCAATATATATATTTTTTTACCGATTGTGGTCACCCAGGTATAAGAATTGAGTTGCTTCTTCAACAGACTCGATGGAATGAACACTTAAATTCCGTAAATGCATTTGTTGACTCCCATCTTCCATTAGAGAAACTCTTCTGCAAAGAGAGCCAATCAAATTTAAGAATAATTGGTAATGACTAATGAGTCAACAAATTGACAATGATTGGCTTACCCTAAGTCATCCATTCGACCAGTTATTGTTGACGGGTTCAACAAATCATAACCAGCTTCATTATAAATTTCCAAATATGAAACAAAAACATTTCTTACTTTCGATGGATTATTATTCTACGATACAAAATTTCACCAATTAGGATTAGGAACCATCAACCTTAAACTAATAATAAAACACATAATATTCAGTATTACTTCGTCAAATTTTTGAAAAATATACTCAAGGGTCCGAGGGATGACTCCACGTTCATTGAAAGTAGATCGACTTCCAGTCATTGTATAAGTTTTACCTGTCCCTGTCTGTCCATAAGCAAAAATTGTTCCATTGTAACCTTGAAGAGCACTAAAAATTGAAGAATATAATAAATATTGAATATTCCCAATGATCAAAAAATATGAGTAACTTGACTCATCAGATATGAGCAAAAGCAAACACACACGCAACCCACCTGTCAATCACTGGACGAGCAACTTCTTGAAAAATATAATCCTGTCGACTCGTTCGATCAAAGACTTTAGTAAATCTAGAAATAAAAAAATCCAAAATTCTACTTCCGGTATTTGAAATAGTAGTAAGTAGTCAATTGAATCAAATCTTATGAATATTACCTAAATTTGTACTGTTCTGGTTTATTATTAAGGTAAAGTTGAGTGATGACTCCAGGGTGTTCTTCACGAAGTGATAGTTGGAGCATCTCTTCAGCATTTTCCGTAGTGAGTACATCGTAAGACTAGAAAAAAAAATCAACAAATTTTAAAAATTAATTTTTCATAATTTCTTACGAATTACTTCAAAATTACAATCAAAGGTTCTGGAATCGGTTTCACTCGGCAGTAGATTTTAATTGCACTGTTAACTGGTGCCATTTTATAGTTTATTTGATTCAAACCAGAGGCTTTCCTATTGGTCGAGGCTAAGCTCTTGATTAATCCAGGTTCATTTACATGATTTTAAAAAACTTAAAAAGTAAAGTGTATTTGATTTTCCAATGATTTACTATAAAAAGTGATTCTCACCTCCCCTAAACGTAATGAGTCCCGATTTATTAGTTTTAAAGAGATTCAAATTTATTTTACGTCGTCAATTATTGTTTAGTAAAGTTAAATTATTTATTTTAACGACTATATTTTAACATCAGATATTATAATCTTTAAAATTTCAATTTAACAATTATTTACATTTGTCATAGTAACGTAAGAGATTTTTGATACAAAAAAAAATGATCTCATTTTCTATAGGGTCATCTAACATGACCCTATGATTTCCGGTGAATCTTATGATGATGATAATGATGATAGAAATTTAAAGTCTGTGGTCCAGTTTAGTCATTTTGTATTTGACTCTGTGACAAGTAAAAAAAATAAACTTATAATTTGACCTCATGCATTCGATGCAACGCAATATCACCAATAGGTCTCAAAAGTCTACTACCTAAAGTCTAATAAAAGAATCTATTAGAGTTANCAAGTAAAAAAAATAAACTTATAATTTGACCTCATGCATTTGATGCAACGCAATATCACCAATAGGTCTCAAAAGTCTACTACCTAAAGTCTAATAAAAGAATCTATTAGAGTTAAGTGGTGACAAGGGGAAGATTAAATGGAGACGATTCATTTACATTTACTGTATCGCATGACTCAGACTCATGACTCAATTCTCTGACTCATGACTCAATTTTTCAAATTTTTAAATTTGATTTAATTATGACTCAAACTTAAGTCTCGCTCAAATTACTTTACTTTAAATGTATTTTGAGAGAAATTGTTTCTTGAGTTCAGTGACTATCTCAGTGTTGTTTAAAATCCTATAAAATACTTAAATGAAATGACTCTAAAATTTTTAAACTCAAGAGTCAAAAATTTGAGTCAAAAATTTGAGTCTAGAGTCTTTATAACTACTAAAAAAAATTGNTTTTTAAACTCAAGAGTCAAAAATTTGAGTCAAAAATTTGAGTCTAGAGTCTTTATAACTACTAAAAAAAATTGTCTAAAATTTGACTCAATAACTCTAACTCTGACTCTGAGACTCATGAGTATAAGACTGATTGAGTCATGCGAAACATTACCTACTAGTCTCATTTTACTTATTTTAACCCCACTTGTCTTTGAATGGACAAGAAATTATTAAATGACACCCATCCTCATCATCATCACTATAAAGTCATCCCTATCATTTATAATTTATCATTTAAGAAGTTGCATAACTTTTTAAGTGTTGTTGACTCAAATTTCTATTACAAATCCTAAGAGGACGTAGAAATTTTTTAAAATTTTGATAATGGTGTCAAAAATTTATACTAGTTTTCATAAAACTTATTTCATTTATACAATTATTCTAATAAGTCTTTTAATAACTTCGGCCTCTTGTAACAAATTTGAGAAAACGGAGTTTGCAGAACCATTGAAAAATATTACAGCTACTATTGGAAGTAATTTGGAAATTACATGTGCAGTTCGACATCCTGAAAATACAAGGGTAAGGAGGAATCTTGATAAAAATTAAAAAATTTTTTATTATAGTGCTAAATTTTGAAATTCAATTTAAACGGTTATTTGACCGTTGCTAAGGAATTTGTATTTTTTTTTAATTTTTTTTTTATAGATTATGTGGTTTCATAAAGCTCGGAAACAAGGAGTGGAAGAAATCCTAGCCGTAAACGGATTGAAAATTACAAAAAATCCAAAAATTTCATTTTCAGTGATTCCACGATCTGGAGACATTACTGAAAGTATCTTGTATATTTTTAACGTAGGGATAGATGAAGGTGGGACTTATACTTGTGGAGTCAACACAGATCCTATGATACTTCAGGTACGTACTATATTTAAAAAAATTTTAATTTACAAAAAAAAAAAAAAATTTTTTTTGGTAATTTTTTTGAAATTAATCATAAAATTTTTTATTTTTAGAAAGGAACTTTAGAAATCATTGAATTTAGAGAAGCAGTAGTAGAATCCACACGGATGTCACGGTCAAGGTCAAGGTCAACAGAAAATACACCAAGTGTTGTAAGTGTAACTAAACCGTCATCACAAAAGGAATCTCAGTCACAAACATTTTGTTTCAATTTACCAAAAATGTGGAATACAACGAAACAAGAGGCTGAAAAATTTGTCAAGGATGCTTGGAAGAAGTTTTCAGGATTATTCTGAAATCATCATCGTCTTTAAAAAAAAAAAAAAAAAAAAAAACCGCTCGATGTGGTCAGTTTTGTTGATGAAATCACTCAATCACCAAAGCAATATTGAACTTTTTTTTTTCAAAAATTATTATTGAATAATTATTAAGGAATGATAATAAAAATACTACTTATTATTGGGATAATCAGAATAATCTGATACTAAAACTCATTGCATTGTTGTAATTTTTACAACAATGCCCTTGTACATCAAATCCCCTATACCTTCATTATGTAACATTAACATCGCATCATCACTTCAAAATATTATAATAACTCCATCTACACTCACAGATATTCAAGAGGAACAAGTCTATCTCACTCCACTTCCACGATTTACGACAATCCATTCCTCCGACAAAAAAATTATTACGCAGGCGCAGAAACCACCTTGGAATCGAAATTTTGGTAATATTACTTCAAATTCTAAGATTAAAACAACCACATCGACATCAACTGAAGAATCTCAAAATTTTGCTCGATCTCCACCGCCAATACCTTTAGTCATCAAATCCAGATGTCAACCTAATCCTAATCCTAATCCTAAAGAACTCATTGTTACTGTGAATGAACAAAATGTAGAATTTATACCACCATGTCAACTAAGTTCATGTCATAGTGATAGTCAAGGTCAAGGTCAAGGTCATAATAAAATGAACATCCCAGACCTAGGGTTAAAACAAGCCTTAACAAAAAGTAAAGCTTCACCAAGTAATTTGTTTCTATTTGCTAATAAAAACAAAGAACTTCTTCCACGAATCAACAACAACTTACCTCCAAAAATCCCTAGTCGAGAACAACGAAATCTTCGATGTACTTCAATGCAAGCACTACAGAAAACTAAAGTATCTGAAAATGATATCCATTTTGATTTTCCAGATCATACAAAATCTGTTCAAAAATTTCCTGAAACTATCTCAACATCAAGTCCAATTCTACAAATTCATTCAACAAATCCTTTTGCTGAAGCTATGAATAAAGAAGCGCTTCAAGAAGCAGTTACTTTACTTCAAGCTTCTACTAAATTATTACTTCAAAAAATGGATCTTCATCCTGAAACTCTGAGACAAATCCGACAATGGTCTGAATCATACCAACAACAACAACGTAACAATCCGAATGTTACATCTGTAGCAAAAGAATTGGTAACTCCATTGTTGGATGGACGAAATTTATACAAAAATTCCCAACTACCACTATCTACTCAATTTGACAACAATAGAAATGAGGTTGAGGTCAATGTTATCAAACGAGTTCAGTCAGTAATGTCATCTTATTTTCCTAATTCAAATATACCTTCCAAACGAGCATACAAGTACAAAAATTCGGATACAAATCTAATTCTACCAATAGGAACTTCATCGACACCAAAATTTTTACTAGGAATTCGTGATAGTATTAGTAATATTTCATTAGTTCCTATGGTTAGTTCGACATGTCCATCGATTCCTAGTAGTATTGAACAAGATTTATCTTTACACTATGATATCTCCGAATCGGAACTATCGGATATTGAAGATGAACCTTTCCGACGAATCAAATCAAAGAAAATAAAGAAGAAATTACCACAAAAAAGTTCAGTCCCGTTACTTCGTACACAGATGAAAAAAATTATACGAACTGTAAGTAAATCGAAATCCTTCATAATAACTAACAGTGAATTTCACCTAAATTATGCGCATTTATGGGTGATAACCAAAATGATAACTTTTGAGAATTAATTAATTAATATCATCATTTCTAACTTTTAGTTGAGTGGCATGAATGCGATTCCAGAAGTGGTTGATATTCTAATTAAAAATTTACCAACTGCTTCAAAGGATATCAAATCAAATAACCGACAAAGTTCTACTACCGAAAACTTGGTATCATCAACAGTAAAAATGACTATGCCAAATCCAGTTTCTAAAGATCAAGTTATGATGAATCCATTGAAAAAATCAGCTGTGATAGAAGTTATTTCGAATGAAAATCTATCCAATAGTGAAGAACTAATTCAATTGTATGATTCAAAAAATAATCCTGTTGACACAAGACTCGATCCTAGCACTAGTATATTGAAAACACTATCATCGGATCAAGAAATAATCTCAGAACTTAAATCTCGAGTGTCAAGGTCATTTACTAAAGAAAATGAACCCGTTGTCGTCGGTACCGGTACCATTCGAATTGAGAACAATAATGGTGAGTATAATAGGGTACAACGACGAAAATCCTCCATTACTAAAATTAAAAAAACAGATTCAAAAAATCTAGCGATGGTAACCATTGGACGAAGTAATACTAGAATAAATGAAAAAATTCTTCCTGATCTGACCTTATCTGAAGAAAATTTGACAACAATGGATCAACAACTCCAGTTGAAGAAAAGATGGAGTAAATGTAAAACCTTAAAAAAAAAATCAAAGAACAAAATCTAAATCTGATTATTGGAAATTACCCCTAGGCGGGTGAAGCGAAATTACTAAATTGGTAAATATTTGGGCAATTTCAAATAATTATTAATATTATGGGGGAAAAAAAATGTAATAAATTACTTTAATTATTGAAATCGCTTTCACTTGATCAGGAATAATTGTTCTTTGAGTCTTCTGAAATAATTTTAAATTGAATGAAAATTCTAAAACCGGTTACATGACTTAAGATTTCTTTAGTTAAGGTCTATAAATCATAAAACATATACTTTACAACTAAGTAATTAAGGAAGGATTAATTCTTGTTTTANGGTGAAGCGAAATTACTAAATTGGTAAATATTTGGGCAATTTCAAATAATTATTAATATTATGGGGGAAAAAAATGTAATAAATTACTTTAATTATTGAAATCGCTTTCACTTGATCAGGAATAATTGTTCTTTGAGTCTTCTGAAATAATTTTAAATTGAGTGAAAATTCTAAAACCGGTTACATGACTTAAGATTTCTATAGTTAAGGTCTATAAATCATAAAACATATACTTTACAACTAAGTAATTAAGGAAGGATTAATTCTTGTTTTANATAGTTAAGGTCTATAAATCATAAAACATATACTTTACAACTAAGTAATTAAGGAAGGATTAATTCTTGTTTTACATGTACACTCAACCTCCCTCAAGGTCAGGTTTCATTTTCTAAAATCATTCAGAATTTGTCATTAAAACGAAAGTAAATGGATGACGGTCAGTAGGTTTTAAGGTCACAGAATAGTACAAAATTGATCAAAGTCTCAACTTAAACTTAAACTTACCAATGACAAATAAATTAGAAATTTTTGATCACTTACTTTAATTCCATTCCTTCGCTAATTTTCAAAAATTTACAAATTATAACGACGTATTAATAACACAGGTCCTTCTTATAATGTATTTCCAAATTTCAGAATTAACTTTTCACTTTATCAAAACAACCTTNCAAATTTCAGAATTAACTTTTCAGTTTATCAAAACAACCTTAATTATTCTTAACACTTTGGGTAGAAGAAAATGAACTTTAATTGAAATTGTTGACATCTTTGATAGAAAAAAAATGAACATTATTTATTGACAGTTTGGGTGAAAAAAAATGCACTTTAGTTAATATTATTCAAATTTTTCAAATTTATCTCACTGTTTAGTATTAGTCCCAATCNTAATTATTCTTAACACTTTGGGTAGAAGAAAATGAACTTTAATTGAAATTGTTGACATCTTTGATAGAAAAAAATGAACATTATTTATTGACAGTTTGGGTGAAAAAAAAATGCACTTTAGTTAATATTATTCAAATTTTTCAAATTTATCTCACTGTTTAGTATTAGTCCCAATCACAATTTACTTCTTTTTTTTTGGTTCTATGAAAATACGGCGCACGAAAATACGGCGCGGAAAATACGGTGCCGAAGATACGGTGCCGAAATTACAGGATCGAAATTACGGCACCGAAATTAACGCGCCTGGAAAATACTGCACCTGGAAAATACGGCGCATGCGAAATACGGTGCTTGAAAAATATGGCAAACGAAAAATACNTGGAAAATACTGCACCTGGAAAATACGGCGCATGCGAAATACGGTGCTTGAAAAATATGGCAAACGAAAAATACGGTACATGGAAAATAAGCCGTCCTAAAATACGGCACCCAATTTATGACTTCAGCTAATACTTTTTAACTCTTATCTACAATTCATCTGCTTGTATATATTGCTTATTATGAAGTTGTCCTATTCTATTTTATAAACTATATTTAGATGTTTGGCATTACCTATTTATTAAGGTAATTAATACAGCCTAAAAATTTTTTAACAAGTTTCCGCTTTGTTCAAATTCCCTGTTTCACAATTTCCGCCTCGTATTTTCCATGCTCCTTATTTTCCAAGCGCTGTATTTTCCAGGCGCCGTATTTTCCAGGCGCCGTATTTTCCAGGCGTCGTATTTTCCAGGCGCCGTGCACTGTAATTTCGGCACCGTATTTTCGACACCGTATCTTCAGCACCGTAATTTCGGTGCCGTATTTTCCGCACCNCTTCAGCACCGTAATTTCGGTGCCGTATTTTCCGCACCGTATTTTCGTGCGCTGTATATTCGTGCGCCGTATCTTCGGGGACCGCTTTTTTTTTNTGCCGTATTTTCCGCACCGTATTTTCGTGCGCTGTATATTCGTGCGCCGTATCTTCGGGGACCGCTTTTTTTTTATTTAGCTCAACTCACTATCTACTTACGTTTCTGGAAACGCAGTATAACCAGCATTATGTGACTTTAGTAAAATGAAATAGAGTTTATAAATGGCTTCAAAGTTCATGCAGTGTCTTCCATTTTCTTAATNTGCCGTATTTTCCGCACCGTATTTTCGTGCGCTGTATATTCGTGCGCCGTATCTTCGGGGACCGCTTTTTTTTTTATTTAGCTCAACTCACTATCTACTTACGTTTCTGGAAACGCAATATAACCAGCATTGNGCGCTGTATATTCGTGCGCCGTATCTTCGGGGACCGCTTTTTTTTTTATTTAGCTCAACTCACTATCTACTTACGTTTCTGGAAACGCAATATAACCAGCATTGTGTGACTTTAGTAAAATGAAATAGAGTTTATAAATGGCTTCAAAGTTCATGCAGTGTCTTCCATTTTCTTAATGATATAATGGAAAAATTCAAATTCAACCAATCAGATTTAAGTATTAAAAATTTCTTTAAATGTGATTGATTAAATTTGAATATTTGAATAACCTTGAATAATTATTTTCATTAAAAGTCAAGAGTATTTTTAAACTTTATTGAGCATTATTTTCCTAATAGTACGTTAAACAAACTGTTTTAAACAAACTGTTTTAAACAAACTGTTTTAAACATGTTTTAAAACGAAAAAAAAAACATGTTTAAAACTTTTTTTTTGTGTGTATTTTTCCGTAAAATACGTTGTTTTTTTTTTACGAAATTTGAGTTTATTTATTAATAATAATTATTATGTAACTAATAATTTATTTTCATTAGAAAGTTATATGTTTCAAACGGAGCCGCTTCATGAAAGTTATTTAAGAAGGTATCTTACGGTTTGGGCTTATCGTTTATGTTATCCAGTTATGTTTTGGAGTGGTTTATTTAGTAGTATTATTGATATCAATATTGGAAGGCCAAAATCAACAATAGAAATACTAATCATTGTTGTCATCAATGGATTAGTTTATTTTGGACATCTTATCAATGGACTTATATTGATACCATTCATATTTACAACAATGATTAGTCTCAAAATTTGGTTAAAAAAATGGTAAGCTTTGATTAATAATACTCATTTATTCTCCAATAATCAATTTTAATTAATTGTATTTTTTTTATCAAGTATTGTTGAGTTTGATGACAAAAGCCCTCATAATTTCAAAATTCAACTCAAAATGTACACAATTATTTATTTGGTTAATAATTTATTTAATATTGTCTTTGGTCATTTACTTATACCATTTATGAAATTAATTCTCGCATTAATCTTCCTAGCCTCAANTATGAAATTAATTCTCGCATTAATCTTCCTAGCCTCAATATCAGCAGTTATCCATTCTGATATTCACTTGACCCCATTGACCTATGTACTCTTTGTACTTTTAATCATAACATCATCTCTAACACTATTTCCAATGGCTCTTATAACTTCAAGTTTATATAACTACTCAAAAAAATTTAAATTTTTAATGCTAAAGGAAGTTTCTAGAATGAAAGAGGCGGGATTTCAAATTGACATTTTAGAAAAAGAGATCAAAATGAGTCCTTTTGTTCGATGTAAGGTTGGATCATTCTACTATATGGAATCACATGCAAAATTAACAATGGTAGATTTTATTATTCATGGAATTGTATTTTTACTTGTATCATTTTAGTTTATAAAATAATAATCAAGGGTTATTTATTATTGATTTGGGGGTGGAGTCAATTTTATAATGGTGACCATTGATTTGCTGATGAGAGCGCAATATTTTATAATGGTGACCTATTGATTTCCTGATGAGAGCGCAATATTATAAATTAACGTAGCAGTTTCTAGATGTTCTATAAAAACATAATTTAGGAAACGGTTAATAATATTTAAAATGTATGCCGTTTTTTTTTTTTATATAAAACATGCATAGTTGTCCCCGAAGTTGCTCAATTGTTGAGGTTTTTTTTTTACTTCAAAACGTGTTTTGAATAACCTATAGTTATTGTTCAATCTTTCAAGGTCCACTTAATAAAATTAAGCAGAATTATTGAAATTGAAACTGAAATAATATAAATATGCAAAAAAAAAATTAGTCAAAAGAAAAGGAAAACTTGATGTCAAACACTTCAGACTCACTTAAGATTCAACAACTTTTTTTTTTGATTATTAATTTTAATTTTTACCCTCTCTATATTCAAAAGACTCGAAATACAAGTGACACAATGGATACCTGGCCTAAATTAACTAATTCTCATCAATCTACACTCTTTCAATAAACCTAATACAAGAAAATTCAAAAATTCAAAAATTCAAAAATTCAAAAATTCAAAAAATTCAAAAATTCAAAAATTCAAAAAATTCAAATTCAATTCAATTCAATCAGAGACGATTAAAAAAATCCAGCGAATTTGAAAAAAAAAAAATCTTTTAGTATTAGTATTAGTAGTATTAGCCAATGAATTTTTAATAATATACGAAATTTTGTATATAGGATATTTAGGATATTTAGTTGACCATTTTTCTCTCTCAAAAAAGTAAAATAAATTATTAGAAATTGGTTATGCTCTAGTGGTTAATTTCAAATTAGATAGATTATATTATAAAATTATACTGTTGTGATTATAAGTTACGACAACAATAGGAGCCAAGCAATGATAATAAAATTGCATTATTATTAGTTATTATTTTTGTCAAAATGTCAACAATCTGATGAAATAGCAATGATCACCGGATTTTGGTGAAAAAAAAAACTAAAGACACACAACAATCTTCTTGCATTAAGTTGCATATGCAATTATTGCAGTTATGACATAATAATGTATACAAAAATCTCTTCAAGTATCTTCATGCGACGCTTTTAATTTGAATTTTGGCATTAGACTGACTGAATTAGGCGACAATTTACCTTCTTGCATAACCATTTTTTTTTGCTATGAAAATCTATATAAAAAAAAAGTCTCAAAAAAAAAATGAAAAAAGCGAAACAAAAGGTGTAATCCACATTCACAAGGAAGTCATTGAGACATGACAAAAGGGAAAATCAAATTGGTATGTTTTGACTTGACCTATTCTTACACTAATTGCGTTTAAGTATACAGGTGAGGAGTAAATAATAATAATATAAAAAAAAATCCACTCATTTCCATCATCCGATTAATCATACGACTTAAGTCTCTTCAATTATCATTATTATTATTATAATCTCAATTAAAATATGCGAAAATGAAGGGGAAATGAAAGGGAGTGTAGACTTATTTTTTTTTAATCTCATTTGCAAATCTACGGATTTCCTACTTTGCCACTTTGAAACCTGCCTAAACTTCAATTTAACTTAAAAACCACTTTTCTCTGCTTAATTCTTTATACTCATAATTCATTACTTCCTATATTTATTTAGTTAGTTTTCGCACGAGGAAAAGCAGTAGAACAACAATTAACTTGATGATAGAGACACTAGTTCAAAAATTAACAAAAAAAAAAAAAAAACTTTTCCTTTTTACTTTGAGGACAATGAAAATGACAAAGAATTGACGTGAATTCATTTTTTTTTTGCAAAAATTTCTTTTGTGTTTAGATGAGAGAGACTTATAGAAGAAGTCAATCAAATTGGACAAATTTGAGAGGGAAACAAAAAAAAAATTTTTTTTTAAAGAATTTAANATTAACAAAAAAAAAAAAAAAACTTTTCCTTTTTACTTTGAGGACAATGAAAATGACAAAGAATTGACGTGAATTCATTTTTTTTTTGCAAAAATTTCTTTTGTGTTTAGATGAGAGAGACTTATAGAAGAAGTCAATCAAATTGGACAAATTTGAGAGGGAAACAAAAAAAAAATTTTTTTTTTAAGAATTTAAGATGAAGATAATGAAAATGAAGAAGAATGGGTTTAATTTTTGCAAATTTTCCTATTGTCTTCGATACTCAATAAGTTAAATAATTTTTTTTAAATGACAAATTTAAGTAACTGAATCAATACTTGTAAATTTAATCCCTTCTCACTAGCAAAGACTTCCTTTTTTTCTGACTTNAAAAAAAAATTTTTTTTTAAAGAATTTAAGATGAAGATAATGAAAATGAAGAAGAATGGGTTTAATTTTTGCAAATTTTCCTATTGTCTTCGATACTCAATACGTTAAATAATTTTTTTTTAAATGACAAATTTAAGTAACTGAATCAATACTTGTCAATTTAACCCCTTCTCACTAGCAAAGACTTCCTTTTTTTCTGATTTTTACATTAGGTTGTTAGGTTATTAGGGTTCTTACATTCTTATAACCTGACAACATAACTAACCTAACAACCTATTAATTATTACTGAATTAATTATAATTTATTCATTGACTTAATGAAACAAATTTTTGAGACAAAAGTTAAAAATCCATTCACTTTATAATTTTCATAGGTGGGAAAAGTAGTTTATAAAAAATTAGCACTCATTGTGTACGTGTGCTAATTGAAAGGGTGTGTTTGTAAATTATATTGTAAAAATGTATTATCAAATTATCTAACTCTAAGATACACTCACTGAATCATTATTGTTGTCTTTTATAATTATGTAGGAGTGTTTACATGATTATTTCCGCANAATTGAAAGGGTGTGTTTGTAAATTATATTGTAAAAATGTATTATCAAATTATCTAACTCTAAGATACACTCACTAAATCATTATTGTTGTCTTTTATAATTATGTAGGAGTGTTTACATGATTATTTCCGCAAAAAAAAAGTTGTCATTGTACTGAAAAATGACTGAGAATCTCCGGTTTTAATAATTAGATCCGATTGTTCGTAAGTTTAATCAAAATTTAGTAGCAAAAATATTTCATTTTTTTTTTGAGTTTGTCAATTTTCTTGGGTAATTTTTATTGAAAGACTCGGTAATAATGTTAATCTTAATGCATAGGTTATTATCATAAAATAAATTAGTTTTTGTTTCGCTAAGAGTTAATTTAATTTTTTCCTAACTCTGTCCCAGATCATCAATGAGTTATTGAGTAAATTTTGGCAATAGGAAATGTTTTTTTTTAATACTAAATAATAACTCAATCGATTAGTTACCTACCTCCAAAACAGGTAAAAATATATGATCTTTGATCATTTCAAAAAAAGTATAAGTAAAATTAAGCATGGAAATTACGCTCACAAGTAACAATGAGACCAATAATTTAAATCATTGTCGTGATAAAAGAATTACATGATTTACTCTGTTATATCGGTACCTCTATTATTACCCGTAGATTACTTCAGTAGTAAAGGAGTATTGAAATCAACTTGTCTGTCTGTCAGTCTGTCAAGACAGTAGTAACTTAATGTTATTTTTCGATTCTTGGTGTTATTTATAGAACTTTATCAAGTTGCTACAATTTGTTACCAATTTTTTTTTTGAAGATTTGTCTACGAGTTATGCCCGATTTGTGTTTTGCTTTTGCCATCCGTTGTCTGAAAATAATCCAGTATTATCCGGGAATTTACCAACAATTTCAACAATGTTGCTATAGGAAGTTAGAATTGTTGAAGCAAAATACTGTACTTTTTCCAGACAACGAACGGGAAAAGCAAAGTATAAAGCAGGCATTACTATTATTAGTGCTAATAATAGTGATAAAAATTTATTGTTTTTTGATAACTCATCTGACTACCTGACTGTTCATAACTCATCTGACTACCGTTATACAGGATGTATCATAAATTCATAAATTCAAAAATTCAAATCTATCGTTTGGAACAAATATTTCTTTCACTTTTTGAACTCCACCCACTCCAGGTTTAACTCATGTTTCGANTCATCTGACTACCTGACTGTTCATAACTCATCTGACTACCGTTATACAGGATGTATCATAAATTCATAAATTCATAAATTCAAAAATTCAAATCTATCGTTTGGAACAAATATTTCTTTCACTTTTTGAAATCCAGCCACTCCAGGTTTCAGTTCTGTTTCGATNCCCTCGAAACATGAGTTAAACCTGGAGTGGGTGGAGTTCAAAAAGTGAAAGAAATATTTGTTCCAAACGATATCCAATCAGTTTGAAAAATAAAATTTGAATATCTAATCCCAAACCTGATTGGTTAAATTTGAATTTATGAATTTNCCCAATCAGTTTGAAAAATAAAATTTGAATATCTAATCCCAAACCTGATTGGTTAAATTTGAATTTATGAATTTTTTTTTTAGTTACCAACTGTAGTACACCCGGTATTGTTGTAAAATACGGCTAATTTATTTGTTGTTTTAGTAAATATCATGGATAATGATAATATCCAGCTATCCAGGGTATTATAGTTATATTTTAGTCTACGAGTGAATACACCGTTGGCATGGTTTGCTCCCATTTCCATCTGAAGCATTGCTTAGGGGTATCATCCTTATCTAAATTACTGTTTTTCTTACTCGCGAATTGTTGGAAATTACAAAAATTTGCTATTCCAAAAAAAAAAGTACGATTATAGGCTAAAATGGTAACCCCTTTGGTTATTGCGCTAGACTTGTATTGTACTTACTATTAAGTTCCCTTTCCAAATTACAAATTGCAATTTGTAACTCCAAAATTACAAAAGTAATTATAATTATTGACGAAGAGGACAATAATTCATTAGATTAGTGCTGATTAATAATAAGAACAGAAATATTCGATTTTTTTTTTAAATTATGTGAATAGTAAGACATGATTCAATTTTGAAACANTCGATTTTTTTTTTAAATTATGTGAATAGTAAGACATGATTCAATTTTGAAACAATTCAATCAATAATTATTATTAAATTAGATTAATAATTATTATTATAAAAATGGACAGATAAGTAAAAAAAAAATTATTATTATTTCNCAATTCCATCAATAATTATTATTAAATTAGATTAATAATTATTATTATAAAAATGGACAGATAAGTAAAAAAAAATTATTATTATTTTGAATATGATACCAAAATTTTTGATATTTATGATTTGAAAAAATGATAAAGAGAAGATCAAGATGGAAATAAAAGATTTAAAGTTAATCATTGTAAATTCCCTATAGAGAGTGAAAATAAAGGCTCTGAAAGAGCATTAAGTGTAAAAAAGACCCCTCACTAAATTCCCNAATTCCCTATAGAGAGTGAAAATAAAGGCTCTGAAAGAGCATTAAGTGTAAAAAAGACCCCTCACTAAATTCCCCTTCAATTGTTGCTCATATTGTTACTGTTGTGGTAGTCATGTCTCAATTTTTAGTTGGCCGAGAAGTTAAATCTATTAAGTTGGTCAGATTATCAGGGTTTATAAAGACTTCTGTCAGGTCGGAGTCAATAGTGAGTGACCAAGTGACTGTGGAACAGAAGACACCTCTGTCATTTGTCAATTGACAACTAAATCACTTCGGAATACGTCAAAGTATGAAGGCTTTAGTGGTGAGTTTACTTAAGTATTACTTATTTTTTGTATTTATATTGAAAAGAAAAAAAAACGCTGCAGCGATTGGAGCGCTCGCTACATTCTGGAACCTTACGCTTACAATTTAGACTGAAATTTATTATAAACTCAAAAATTTTAGTAAAAGAAAAATTAAGTTTCAATTTTAATTAATTATTACTGTCTGAATCATTGGTTTATGAAGTTCAATGGTGAAATTTTGAACAATCAGGAGAACTAACTGATTCTGATTACTAAAAATGTCTTAATTTCGTGTGAAATTTTTAATCTAAATTTTTTAATTTTTCAAATTTTTCAAAAAAAAAAAAAATTTTTTTTGGTTTATTTTATTACTAACTTGGACTTTGTTAAAAAAGTAAATAATTTTCTGGAAACAATATAGGTACTGGCATCCTTAGGGTTGTTAGTGTCTGGAGCGCCGCAGTACAACAGCCAATCATACTCTGCCCCACAAGGTAACTATGGAGCCCCACCTCCTCCAAGTAACTCATATGGACCACCACCTCAACAGTCCTATGGACCACCACCACAACAGTCCTATGGACCACCACCACAACAGTCCTTTGGACCACCACCATCACAATCCTTTGGACCACCACTATCACAATCCTTTGGACCACCACCATCACAATCCTTTGGACCACCACAATCTTTTGGTCCACCATCTAGCCAATCATACGGTCCACCTCCTGCTCCACCTCCTAATCAATCATATGGACCCCCTCCTAGCCAATCCTACGGAGCCCCACCACAAGTAGTCCATAAACATGTCTATGTACATGTCCCACCACCAGAACCTAGCTATCCAAAACCAAAGAAACCTTATGTTCCACCGTAAGTACTTATATATTTGAAATTTTCAAAAAAAAAAAAAAAAAAAAAAAAAAAAAAAAANAAAAAAAAAAATTCAAAAAAACATACCTGATGAGTTTTGACCTCGATTTGAACCTGGTTTTACTTATTTTTAAATTCCCTGTTATCTCATTATTTCAGACCACCACCACAGAAACACTATAAAATTATCTTCATCAAAGCACCTACACCACCACCTCCAGAAGTACCTGATATCCCAGTTATTCCACCTGCACCTGAAACAAAAACACTTGTTTATGTATTAGTAAAGAAACCTGAACCTGCACCCCAAATTTCAATACCTATTCCAGCACCAACAAAACCAAGTAAACCGGAAGTATATTTTATTCGTTACAAAACACCACAAAATGATGGATATGGACCTCCACCACCACCATCAAATGAATATGGAGCACCAGGTGGAGGAGGAGGAGGAGGATCAGGAGCAGGACAATCACATGATAGTCCAAATTCTGATTATGGTCAACCAGCCTACTAAATTAATAATTTCAAGACTTAAATAATTTCATCAAGCCTTTTCTTCCAGTCCATCTCATTTTCTAGTAATATTAGAATCCATTATGGCTTTGATAGCTTATGGAAATCATCATATTACTTAATAGTTCCAATTCCATCTTGAAGAACAAAAAAATTTTTTTTTTTTTGCCATTTCTCTCAGGCTCTACAAACTACTTATATAGTTTATATCCAGAAGACAATAATGGGATTATGAAAAAAAGGGTTACTTCGAGTTGTATAATTTATTTAAATAAGCATCTTCTTGACTATGATGTAGTAGTAATGAGAGTCTGTAGGTTCAAAGGGCCTCGAAGGAAATTATTCAAAGGAGACTACGTGTAATAATAAGTTATACCCTCGTCTCCTTTCGTCAAAAAAAATATATAATAATATCTCATGCAAAGTCATGCAATATAAATTTTACATAAAAATTAGACAGGTGAGTTACATGGTGTTTTTTATATTTTGGAAATAGTTATTATTGTCTTCTTATTATTAAGAATTATGTCTCAAATGTGAATCTAGCCACGCCCAACAGGTCAATGTCAAAATGATACAAAAAAAAAAAATTTTTTTTTTAACTAATTTTATAAGAAAGAAAAAAAAACGAAATAAATATTATTTGATAACAGAAGAGAATTAATTATTGGTGATACTAATTACTTTGAAAAAGGTGTAAATAGCCGAAAAATAAAAAAAATTGCTTAACTCTTTTTGACACAAAAATTGAGAACGTGGGACTTTGTGTCACAAATTCTCCTCCCTCTCCCCCTACCCCCTGCCAAAAAAACCGTTTTCTTGCCAAATTGTTGTTTGCACAAAAAAAAATTTCTTGCATAAACTTAAATTTGTGAATAATAATAGGTCTCTGACGAGATTCTTTTCAACGCTGTTGTTCCTAATGTGTTTAGAAAGTTTAATTTTTTTGAGAGAAGGGGATTAAAGTGGTCTCTTCTCTTCCGGTTCTCATTCATCCTTTTGTAAAAATTTTTGTAATAAATTATGTAAAAATGATCTTCGTTGTGAGACTAAACTGACTCCGTCCTCTCCTTCCGTAAAGTTTAAGTTATTATATTAATTTCATATAAATCATTTAAATTCTCTAGTTTTATAATATAAAATTCTGCTTAATATTACTCACATTTTGTAGATTTTGGTGTAGATAGTAGACAGTAGAGTAGACAAAATTCCAGAGAACTGTGTCCGTGTCGGTAGATTCTGAATGAGACTCATTTTGATTCGTAGTAGGTGTAAATTATTTAAAAAAAAAAATCAACATTTGAACTAAAAATTGAAAAAAAAAAAAAAAAAAATTAAAATTTATAACAAG
>NIPM01000168.1:295211-350557 GCA_002738285.1 Holacanthella duospinosa | reverse complement strand
TTTTTAAAAAAAAAAAAAAAAAAAAAAAAAAAAATTAGCAATAAATAAGACTCGATTTTGTTTTACTATCACTACTATATAATACTAATAAGTTATAATAAATACAGTACCTCATTTCATCTGGTAACCTACTGTAAAATGAAGATGAAAGCTTATTATTGTAAGTTAACAACAATTAATTTTGACCGTTGATCAATTTGAAATAATTGACATTGTTGAAGGAATCAAAAAAAAATCACTTGTTTTGATCCCAATAGAAAGGTGTTAATTAACATTTACTTGTTAACAAACTACTTCATCAAGTCTCATGAAATAAGAACAATAGATAGTGGATTTGATATTAGTAGTCAAATAACAAACACTTGTAGTTTCAATTATTGTAATTATTTACTAAAATTTCAAAATTAATTTACTAGATTTTAAACCATANCAAACACTTGTAGTTTCAATTATTGTAATTATTTACTAAAATTTCAAAATTAATTTACTAGATTTTAAACCATAAAGATTAAAACTGTTTTTTTTAAATCAAAGTTAATGAGATTTGATCAGGTTTACTTACATTTAGATTGATGATCTAATTCTAATTGATCTTCATCTCAATTTATTTTAACAATGGAAGTGCATACTTGTACTTGTACTTACTACTTTCTACTAACCTTCTTTCCATTGTTGTCACAAAANCAAACACTTGTAGTTTCAATTATTGTAATTATTTACTAAAATTTCAAAATTAATTTACTAGATTTTAAACCATAGAGATTAAAACTGTTTTTTTTTAAATCAAAGTTAATGAGATTTGATCAGGTTTACTTACATTTAGATTGATGATCTAATTCTAATTGATCTTCATCTCAATTTATTGTAACAATGGAAGTGCATACTTGTACTTGTACTTACTACTTTCTACTAACCTTCTTTCCATTGTTGTCACAAAACAATAATAACTCTCCAAATTCTGAAGAATGAGGTTGAAAAAATTCTTGTTCTTCAAAACAAACAATTAAACAGAACTGGAATTTCAAATACTTGAAATTGTAGTAGACAATCTAAGTAAAATTTTGTATGGCGTTAGATACAATAATAATTAAAAAATTAACCCTTTTAACCCTATATAATTAAATAAAAATGAAATAAAAATGAAATAAAAATGAAATAAAAATGAAATAAAAATGAAATAAAAATGAATACTTACAACAGTAAAATATATTAATGTTTATTGTTTTATTAATTCATATTTTTTTTTGTATTAAATTCAATTAAGTTAAAATTTATGTAAGTAATTTTTGAATTAAGAAGATTTTTTTGACTTGCTTATTATTTCTCTAGTTTTTGATATTTCTGGAGGTGTTACTGAATTTTGATTTTTTGAAGTATCTTCTTTAGGTTGTTGTGGTGATGATCTTTTGGTCATATATGAAGTGGTATCAGATATCCCATAAGATGTTGGAGGTGAGAGGTCTGAATGGATTGTATTGGTATTGGTAGTACCACCATAGGTATTTAACCCACTTCCTCCATTTCCATAAATTGGTTGAGGTGAGCTGTAACTTTGGTGATGGTCATAAGTTGATGGATTATTGATATATGTAGGTGATGGTGATGGGTTTGATGTTGGACCATAGCTTAAACTTGATCCTGATTGTTGGTCATATGTATATGAATTGAGACTATTTTGTCCATAAGATGATTGACCTTGAGAATTATAAGTTGTTGAAGTTGGATTTGAAGGAATAGAACTATAAGATGATTGACCATTACCACCATTATAGACAGTTGGACCATCAGATGAAAATGAAATGGATACATTAGGTATATATGGATTATGTCCAGAGTAAGAATCTGATCCTTGACCTTGGGTATATGATGATGATTGGCTAACTGGTGAGTATGATTGACCAATTGGTACATTTGGTACAGAATCAGTTCCCGAAGAGTATGAATTTGATAGGCTTTGTGGAATGTTTGACTCTTGTTGTCCAGGAGCATATGACGACGCTTGATTTGTACCCGGTGAATATGATTGGCTTACAGGAGAATAGGATTCCATTACAGGATTACTAGATTGACTAGCTAGAACATATGTGTCTTGTTGCTGAGATTGATTAGGTGGACAAGTTGGACAATTTGAAGAGGGTTGTTGATTGGTTGATGGATTATAATTATATTGACCATTTACTGGACCATAATTATCTGACATTTGACCATATGATATTTGATTAGTTGAACCATAGACTGAAGAAGGTCCATAAGATGGACTATCTGAAGAAAATGAAATACTTGTAGTGGGAATATATGAATTTTGAGAATAGTATGGTGTCGCTGGTGAGTCATAAGTTGTTGGACCAATTGGAGTGGTTGGAGTATAAATAGGTGGNTGAGAATAGTATGGTGTCGCTGGTGAGTCATAAGTTGTTGGACCAATTGGAGTGGTTGGAGTATAAATAGGTGGAGAACTTGGTGGAGTATATGACATCGATGGTGGAGGTAGAGGTGGATAAGCTGGTTTTGATGGAGCAGGGTACTTTAAAGATGGTGGAGGTCCTGCCGGTGGGTACATAGGAGGAGGTGGTGGGATTCCCTATAGTAAAAAAAAACCAAACCAATCAGAAACCAAAAAATTGAGAGTATAGTCAGTAGAGTCCAAAACTTACAGTTCCAATGTCCAATCCTAAGGGTACAGGTCTTAGAACCAATCCACTATATTTATTAAATCTCCAAAGTGGATATGTTCCAAAACCATCAATCGCAGAGGTCAAAGTACTTTCATAATGACCAAAAAAAGTAGAAATAACCAATAAAATCAAAGAGAATCCTACTGATCTCAACATATTGAATAATTGATAATTCAAATTTAAATAAGAAACAACAAACTCAATCAAAACTGACCTAACCTTGACCTTACAAAAAAAATTTTTTTTTTTTTTTTTACGTTTGTTTGAACTAATTTGACCAGTTCAATTCAAAGTATAATATGACATTAGAAGCTGGATAAGACTTGTATCCCTTATTTATAAAGATGAAGAAACTAAAATAAGTCCTTTTATATTTTTGGATTTTACCCTGTCCTAGAAAAAATTAGTAGGACATTGGAGTTAAAAGTATCCCTTCTTAAGAGACCCCTTAATAGAAAATCTAGACCAGAATAATATATAGCGGTATTTTTGATCATCCTCAAGAAAAAATTCTTTCTGTCATTCTCAACTTCCGCTAATAATAACAATAACAATAAGAACTTTATCCAAAAATAATAAAAATAAGTGCTATCCATAAAGTACATTACTATACTCCATTATTAGCTCTGTACTATCTATACCCATTGCATTTTAAGACACAAGTTTCCAACAATAACTATTATAGTTAAAAGACAAAAAGACAAGATAAATAGTCATTAGTTATTTCAATTAACTCTCACACTATANTACATTACTATACTCCATTATTAGCTCTGTACTATCTATACCCATTGCATTTTAAGACACAAGTTTCCAACAATATCTATTATAGTTAAAAGACAAAAAGACAAGATAAATAGTCATTAGTTATTTGAATTACTCTCACACTATTACTATATATTATTAGCGTCATTTTGCAATATTATTATTCCAAAATAAATTTTATAAAAACTCTTTACAGTTTTTGCCATTTCCAAAAAATTCCAACAATTGCAACAACGGTGTCTTAAAAATTACCATTTTCAGATTTTCATTCCCAACTTGGGAATCCCAAGGTCTAACTTCTCATCAGTAAAAAAAAAAAAAAAATAATATCAAAATAAGTCAATTGCATGCGAAAAATTGTCAAACCAATGCAAAAATAGACAAAAGACCCAAGATTCGTTCCATAACCACAAAATTCAACGGAATTATATTTTGGCAAAAAAAAAAAAAAACTGCATGTAAATGAAAGGGAAAGTTTGTAAGTATTAAGGAAGTGGCTTTAGGCCTATATGACTTGAAGAGAAATCTGATTATAGATATTTAAGTACCTAAAAATAGAGTTTAAGGTTTCTGTAACAATATAATCATAATCATTATTTACGTAGATAATATTATTAATAAAAGGTGGGTTAATTTTCAACCGGAAATTACTATATTACCAAAATATATAGTAATTATAATTTTTTTTTATATAATTTTTTTTAGTAGTATTATATTAATTTATTGAACAAATTACATAAAATTTATGTATCTGACCTCTACAAACTACTAAGGTAAGGAAGGTAAAGGATTTAAAATTTTTTTTACACTCACTATATACTATTATTAATTATAATATATATTTTTTTATTTAAACATTTCTACAACAATAGAAAATAAAATGAATCAAGAGAGTGATAGAAGAAGATAAATCAAGAATCAATTGTTGTCAAAGTTTTGTATTTAATTGTTATTAAATTCTAAAGCCTTGGCTCAACTAATCACACACAATCTACTAGTAGTACTATAGTACTAGTAGTAGTTTTAATTACACCGTTTCTTTATTCTGTATTGCCCTACGAGAATATTATTACTCACTCTTGTATTGTTATTTTTTTTATAATTACATTACTGAAGAAAACAAACAAAAAAAAACAATACACAGGTGATATTTAGAACTAGAATCATCATCCCTACTAGACTCATTTTGACAGATGAGAAATGACAAGTAAATTGTTTAGAGAAAAAAGTGAAAGTGATGAAATTAGGCTTTTTTTTAAGACAAGAAAATGGAGAATAGTTATAGTGTACTATGTATTAGTAATAATATGTTAATATGAAATTGAAACTATTTTTACAACACCAGACTTTTTTTGTCTTTTAAACTTAATTAGCAGCACCAATTCATCCCATTGTTTTCTCTCTTTCTTTTGTTGTAAATGAACAAGATGATTTTCTATTAATTATTAATTATACATTTCGCATGATCTGAGTTCTTTCAATTCCTATTCCTCTCAAATGACATTTATATACNATCTGAGTTCTTTCAATTCCTCCTATTCCTCTCAAATGACATTATATACTTTTTTTTTTTTTTTTTGGAAAATATTAATTAATTATACATTTTTAAAAGAATGGATAAAGGGAATGAGAGAAGGGTACTTATTTTGTGCTTGGTTTCTCAAGTCCATCAAAAACTCTCTGTCCTCCAATTTTCAAAGGGTTGAGATTCAGAAGGGAGGATCCGGAATGGATATCCCGTTTGAATAAATTTGACCGTCCTGATGACCCAATTCCACCAAGTGAAGAAGGACCACTCATCATCTCCCCTTGCTCAAAACTCAATTCTTGTTGTTGTCTATTGTTCGAGTTTTGACTCTCCAGTAACTGAAAATAGAAATAATGTAAATTTTGAAAACCAAAAAAAAAAAAAAAAATTTTTTTTGACCTAAATTTTTTCGGATACTGACAAAATCATCCCCCTTTCCCATCTTGACAATTCTTCCTTACGACAATAATTATTGTTATTCCTTGAAGATTAGCTATNGATTCAGAAGGGAGGATCCGGAATGGATATCCCGTTTGAATAAATTTGACCGTCCTGATGACCCAATTCCACCAAGTGAAGAAGGACCACTCATCATCTCCCCTTGCTCAAAACTCAATTCTTGTTGTTGTCTATTGTTCGAGTTTTGACTCTCCAGTAACTGAAAATAGAAATAAATGTAAATTTTGAAAACCAAAAAAAAAAAAAGAAAAATTTTTTTTGACCTAAATTTTTTCGGATACTGACAATATCATCCCCCTTTCCCATCTTGACAATTCTTCCTTACGACAATAATTATTGTTATTCCTTGAAGATTAGCTATTACTCATTGTCATTACGATTTGTGAAGTCTCAGGGAGAATTGTCAAAGGGGTGCATTGTTGGAGATCTAAGAATCTGACTGTCATGTAAGAACTGTCAATAAGAAGTTCCTACTGGATTTCCAAAAATCCATCCCTTATAATAATAATAATATATATAAACTACTTTTTATAAGTTTTTAGGTTTAGGTATATTTTGCATTATGACCTAAAAATATATATATATATTCGTATAAACCAAGAAGTGTGACAATTTCAATTATCCTTATTTTTCTTCTCTATTGTTCCAGTTTCAAAAGCCTTCTCACTTGAAAAAGGATTGAGTCAGAAAAAAATAGATTTATACGACTAATAGATTACAAAATCCTGTCCTATCATATTATTTTTTTTTTTTTTTGGAGACAGATTGGCAATAAAAATTGCAAAGATTTATACTCAAAAGCTTTCAAANTTTTTTTTTTTTTTTGGAGACAGATTGGCAATAAAAATTGCAATGATTTAGACTCAAAAGCTTTCAAATGAATAATAAAAAGAAGGTAATCAAAATCATACTATTGTTAAATTTAACTGACATGGTTAACAAATAATAATGTAATTTAAGATTTGCGTGTGATGTAATAATATGATTGTTGAAGGCGTGGGTGTGACGTTATAAACAACAACTGTACACGATACATCCTGCTAAATGTGTTATAATTTAAAGAATTTTCAAATAAAATTGATGAGTTATAGAAAAAAGAAAATGATTCGTTTTATTGAAATTTCAAAAAAAAAATTGTTTTTTTGAATCTTTGTTAATTGAGATGTAACTCTTCAAAATTTGCAACGTATTGCTTTTTTTTCTTTTTTTTTTTTTTCTTATAAATAATGCTTTTCAATTTGTAAAATTTGTATTATTTTCTTTGGATAAGTTAGTAACCTAAAAAGTTAAACTATTTTAGGAAATTAAGGCATGATTTATAACTTTTACGCCTCCATACTTCAAAAATTTTGACTGAAATGAAATTATTGGCAAGATTTATTCATGAATTCAGAAAAGTTAAGCTGTCAGTTGGTGATTATCACATTGAATGATAACATTTATTTTCCCATGAGATTCCATTTGTGTGAATTGCCATGTTTAGAACTTAATTAATGTAAAAAATAACTCATTACTATTTACCAAAAAAATTTTTTTTTGCACAAACGAGATGAAAATGAAGTAATCATGGAAAAATAATTAAATTGTAGTAAGATTAATAATTTATTATTGCTTTTTTTCATAAACTGAAAATGTAAGTCAACGTACTACTACGAAATTTTTTCGCACGTTTATTCTGCCCACCAACGACTGACTTGACTGGTAAAAACAATTTTTTTTTCTACTTAACTTTTCAATCTTTTCATTGTTTTTTTTTAATACAAGATAACTTCTTTTTTTTTTTTGTTTTGATGAGAACGGGGCAACTGGGTCAACAGACTCATCTTAATTGGAAGCAAATTTTTAATAGTTCTATTTCCTAGTTACACGACTCACGATTTAATTTGTATCACTTTACTTTTGCCTAACTTACAAATATATTTCAACACTCACTTTTCAATTGTTTCGTGTCGAGTTGAGTCGAATTTATAATTTTCATGTGAAAAGTGTCGAGAGTCTTATTATGGAACCACACGCACACTTATTAAAGTATTTTGACAAATTTTGTGATTTTTTTGTTATCTTAATAACTCCTAGTTTTTTGTAAATTCTATTTAGAATATTTTATTTTATTTTCACTTTAGATTTAATTCAATTCAATTCAATGATAATAACTCGAGGTTTCAATCAAAGATTTGAGTGTTTGTCAATTGAATTTGATGTAGACGTTATCATTATGTTATCAAAGTGAGATGAATTTTCGTAGATGACAGAAAAGAGTTGAAAATCTTTATTTTTTTTTTTGATATATTCCTTGTTCATCATATTTTTAACATTTATTTGCATTTCTATCTCATCACTTTTGAAAAATCAGTTCCGTAAGGAAAGTATTTAAAAAAAAGTGAAAGTTTATTTAGAGAATTTTCCTTTTTTCAAATTTATCATGTTACTATCTAGAAAAGTGAAAGTAAACAAGAAGAGTCAGGTGAGAGTTAGTAGATGTAATTAGGCCTAAAGTTTTACTCTGAATTCATTTAAATAAATTAATACATTTTCTTGCTTATAATAACCAATTTTACATTTAATTACCTAAAAANCTCTGAATTCATTTAAATAAATTAATACATTTTCTTGCTTATAATAACCAATTTTACATTTAATTACCTAAAAAAAATAATAAATTCACTTAATTTGAGCCAGGTTTTAAAAAAAATCTTTTGCCTTAGATTTTTCTCCCAATAGGCCGTCATTCAACTAATGAAAAAATTAGTCAAAAAATAAAAATCTCAATTAGTTTCTGTTATAAATTTAACTAACTAGTCCCGTTTTTTAAAATGTTAGATTAAGAAAATGATCCCTCTAATTGTTAAGTCTTTTAACAACATATTAGGNGTTTTTTAAAATGTTAGATTAAGAAAATGATCCCTCTAATTGTTAAGTCTTTTAACAACATATTAGAATACACGACTACAAAGCATATTGATTATAATTTAAATAATAAGATTTTATAAAAGTACAGAAATTGAAAGACATTGTCTTATAAAGAGTGCTTTTACACCAGCAGCAATGAAGTACCATGTAACAGAGTAAAATTATTATTATTATTATTATTATCAACAAAAAGTTGCAGAAAATGACTGAAGTTATTCAATTTTTTCTATGAGTTGGTTTTAATTGTCCTAAATTATGCACTTTAACATTTGAAAGTTTGAGTATAACAATTAAAACTTCAATAATTGACTCATTCATCATTCATCATCATCCTCATCCTCATTTCCTCTTCCTCATCTTTGGGATTTGAAAGGAGAAAAATTTTAATAATAATACTAAATGGGTCAAACAAAGGATTTTAAAATTAGTACCGTTTATCAGAACCAGTTTTTTTTTGTAGTAAGTATACAAAACAATAGGTTAGGTTAGGGGTTAGAGTTAGATTAGATGTATCGAATACCGAATACCGACAGGATGTACATGCTCTAGTTTATCTAACTTTAAAAAAATCTCAACCAAACCGTATGTACAAATTTGACGACACTGATTTGATTATATAGTAAGATAAATGTATTCAAAGGAAAGTAAAAGTTTGAAGATCTTACGTATGGACTTATGGAGTTGTAAATAAGAAAATTGTATCAAAAGAATGAAACCAATTATTGAAGAGGTTTGAATCAAGATTCAAACTTCAGGTATGAGATGTTCAATCAAATCCAACACCAGATGAGATAGAATGATTGATTAATTAAGTAATCAGAAGAGTTCAAATCACAAAACACAAAATCTTAAAACAATTCTATTCGAATTCGAAACAATGTCTGAAATATTACTTTGTAAAGTTTAGACTTTATAAAGTAATGACATGATTTTCTCTCAATATTCTATTCCTTACAATTCAAATTTAGCGCCAATTTGATTGGCGCCTTTTTTAAATTACGTTTTGAATTTTTTGAAAGTTTCATTTTGTTGAATTCAATTAATCCATTTTTACACAAGTGACAAAATGAAGTGACATACTTTCAAAATTTTGATAAAAAATTTNCCAATTTGATTGGCGCCTTTTTTAAATTACGTTTTGAATTTTTTGAAAGTTTCATTTTGTTGAATTCAATTAATCCATTTTTACACAAGTGACAAAATGAAGTGACATACTTTCAAAATTTTGATAAATTTTTTTTTTTTTGAAGTAATCATAGAAATTATTACTTACATCTTTGAGAAGTTCACGAAGTCTCTCAAGCCTGTCATCTTGACTCCTAGTTGGCAAATATCTTCCATTGACCATAAGAATTGAGGACTCAGAAACAAGAAATGCTGCCAAGACCACAATGAGAATCATTTTCATCGACAACTGTTTCTCTCCCATGTAAATTTCCTAAAAAATTAATTATATTCAATTAGTTAGTAATTAAAGTTATTTTAATCCCATCAAATGTTAAGCCAAATTCAACTTAACACCTCTGCAGAAGGTAATTAACTTCCATTTGATTTAGAAAAAAANTCCCTTCAAATGTTAAGCCAAATTCAACTTAACACCTCTGCAGAAGGTAATTAACTTCCATTTGATTTAGAAAAAAATTTTATCTAACTAGGAAAGTACTTAAAACCATACAGATCTATTACATTCACTGCTACTTCATTGTTTTGAAGACCGCAATTACACTAATTATTACCCTTAATGCTACATTTAGTAGTGACTACACTTAAATAACTCGCAAGGATTAATTCTTCAGATTATTTTATAAACTGAAGAACCAACTACTCACTACTAAAAATAAAAACAGTAGCCAAAATACTGATTTCATGCTCTTAAGGATCTTGTTCACTGAAAATGGTTCATAAAATTAGACATTTTATTGTATGAAAATGAAAATACAGATGAATATTTTATTATAACATTATAATTGAGTCTGCATGAGGAGACAGAAAGTTGTTGGATGGTGGTTATTATCAAAGCGAGTTTAATTTTTGATTTGTTAAGCCCGATTTGTATCAAGAGTTATAAAAAATTATACTGAAGAAAGTAAAGTATTTTTGGAACGAACGTCATACGAAAAGACCTTTCCCTTTTCGTACATTTTAATTCCTATTCTTTATGTCTTGAGGAAGATAAGGATCTTGAGTTTGTTCTTGTCTTGTAAGACGGGATAAAGAAATCTATAAGAACCTCCGTCGCCTTTAGATCAAATAAATACTTAAAAGCAAAAAAGGAAAGCAAACAAGGGATAAAAAAAAACGAAAATTTTTTGGCTCCTTTTCAAAAACTGAGAAAAGAGCTTTAAGGAGACAGTCGGAGAGTAATGGCTTCTGAATATGGAGAAAGTGACAAAGGCGGAAAACCCCGTCCGCCGGAGACAAGAGCGACAGAGTTATTTAGTCTCATGTCATCATACTTCGGACAAATTTGTCATCATCTTATGGAGATTTGGATAAATTTTATGTAATAAATTATTTTTAAAATTAAAATAAAAACTCAAATTCTCAACATAATGAACAAATTTAAAAAAAAATGAAAAAACCGAACTTATAGTTCCGTTCTTTCACCAATTTTCACTAAAATTGTGAAAGTGAAGCCAATATACATGGACGGGAATTTATAATTCAAATCGAGTAAAGTTAGCAAACTCAATTTCAACAAAAATTGCTCAAATTGAGAACAATGTGGGATGTAATGTGAGCCAACTTTACATTTGAATTAAATTTGAAAAAGCGCGCGCTCAAATAAACTGCCCATGGCTGATTGTAGAAAAAATCGCCTTTACTGATTGTGAGATCAAAAAATTAGGTCATCCCTGTACAAATTTCCAATAATTAAAAAAAAAAAAAAAATTAAAAAAAAATTTTTTTTTTAATTTAACTTTTTAATTATTAGCTCCAAAGTACTTCTTTCAATAGTATTTGCGCACACATGAGAATTAATAATTTTACATAAGTTTAATTTATTGTTAGACTTAAAATTTTTTTTTTTTTTTTCAAATTTCCGATCTATGAAGACCAGTTTGTCGCTTCCGCTCTCCTTTCCCTTTCTCCATTGTTTCAAGTACTTTTGTATAAATGTTTCGGTTTGTTATTGTATTCCATTGTCACAAAAACCCAATGGGTTTCCAAAATCAAGGAAATGGATGGGAGAAATAATAAAAGTCGCCTAAAATTCAGAAACCCATGAAAATGAGAACTGACATGGAGACAATATGGGGGAAAGCCTCTGAGAGCTCTTAGTGAAAGTAAAGCGGGTTAGTCTAGCTTTAAAAACGAAAGTTATTGAGATCAAGACTTTCTAAAAGGTTGAACACGACGTAAGACAAAAAGAAGGACTCTATAAATCTTTTTGGTCAGGGAGTTTAAATCTGTCCTTACAAACCTACCCCCTTTGAGAAAATTTACCACATGTTTTTAAGTATATGTAACATAAGACGAGAAAGAGAGAAAGGACTCAATCGACTTCAACTTGAGAAATAAAAAAAAAAAAAAAAAATCTTTCTTTTTAGATTCAGATTTCACAGGGAAAAAGTTTTTTAACGGAGGTTACGACTACGCTTTAAGAATATAGAAAATAGAATAATGTGTGGAAACTGAAGATTTAGATTGTCAATTCTGTCAATCAATGAAACGATTACGTGGGAAAAGTTTTTTTTTTACTGTTTCCATTTTATTTGTTCCAGGGTTAAAGTCTCGTTCCCACAAGTCACAGAGATTGACGGAAAAAAGTTTGAAGTCTTATTTTTTTTTTTTCAATTTTCAATTCCTTTTGGCTAGAAAACCGTGTGGGCTTGAAAGCAAATAAAAGTAACTATATTCTCAAATAAATTTTTAAAACCATGAATTTAAAATTCACTAACCTCTCATGAAAACTTTTTTTAACGATAATCGAAGAAAGAAAGTTGGGAAATGAGAAAAAAAAAAGTTATATAACCACAAAAATTTACGCAAACCGGATACTAAATACAAGATACTAACTATCTCTTTACAAAATCAAAGAGAGTTTCTCTATCATAAACTTTCAAATACTTATTACCTACCTGANATAACCACAAAAATTTACGCAAACCGGATACTAAATACAAGATACTAACTATCTCTTTACAAAATCAAAGAGAGTCTCTATCATAAATTTTCAAATACTTATTACCTACCTGATACTGGTAAATAATTTTCACTCAAAATTTGATGAGAATCAGTTCAAAGTGAAAGTTTGATGAGGGATACTTGTCTCAGAGTAGTTTACCACAGGTAATGAAACGTGAAGTGTCAATTGAATCCAATGAGAAAGTAATCAATTCAATGTGCCGACAATTGTGTGATTGCGTGTATTGGAAGAGTACTATAGTTTTTATAAAAAAAAATTATTATTTTTTTTTGTCTAAGAAATGAGTACTAAGTCCTACTACCTCCAGCGATAAGAGATGAATGGCAGTAGGTGGTTCACAAGTGCCCAATTTATATCCAAGATACCCGAAAAATCCGAAGAAGAAAAAAAAAATTTGTACAAGGAGGGGTTGATTCTGGCGGAGTGATAAGCGTTGGCTCTTTTAGCTCCCACGACTCTTACAACGCTCACTCGTCAGAATCACCCGGGATCTTCATTTCTCCTTACTTCAACATATTTCGACTCTCTTCAGTCCTTCAGTCCCTAACTTTCTCTACAGAGAAAGTTACAAGTTCTGAAAATTGTTAGCCAAAAAGCCAAAAAAAAAAACTATTTGTTAGACATGGGTTAAATTTCATAAGGACTTTTTTTTTTTACCAGGAGAGAGGGTTTGTCTCGTTCCGGAACTATAGGAGAAAGTCGTCCGGTCTTGGAATCTCCACGTACTTTATCTGCCTCAATGCTTAAGGGAGAAGGGACTAAAGGCATATCTTCATCCAACGGAAATGGACTGGTGAAAGTTTTTTCCATCCATCTAAAAACACCCACGCAAATTCTCTTCATCGGAGACTTACAATGAGGATGATGATGAGTTGAGTAGGGAGTAAGTAAAGTAACTTTCTCTAGATACAAGGGGGCGAGGGGTAGGAGTTTGGCTGTAAAAAAAAAACCGAAAAAAAAGAAAAAAGAAAGTTATCCCTACTCAAGTAAACTATACACGAAATTCGCCCATGTGAAACAGAATCTTANAAAAAAAAGAAAAAAGAAAGTTATCCCTACTCAAGTAAACTATACACGAAATTCGCCCATGTGAAACAGAATCTTACGTCATCCCTTGTCATATTTTTTTCTTTCTACTTTCACTTTATTCATTCTCACCCGTCAAAGAGATAGTTGTTAGTTGTTACTTATTATTTCTTCCCAGAACTCCTTCATATAAGAGACCCAATGACTTGATTCCTGAAAACCATCAACAAAAACAATCAATCAGATAAAGAAAAGAAATTTAAACAGTTAATAACATACTATAATATATTAATTTATAAAGTAATGAAATTTGGAGAAAGTTAAAGAAAAGCTAACATTAGCGGTTACTTACTTGTAACGATTATCTTATGCGGGGTAAGTGTGGGGGTGGGGGGTCAGAGTTATGTCAAGAGAAAGTAGGGGTGAGTTTTGAGAAGTTAGAATCATAGCGGTGACTTGAGAAGTCAAGTTTTATGTCATTAACCATGACACGATATGTGACAAAGTTTGAGGGTGTCAAGTCACAAGGATGAGTTTTCAAGAGTTAAGAGTTCATAAATGAGGGTGAAATTTGAACGGTCTGAGTCAAGGACAATAATTTTCAACCTGCAGGAGCAGAAGCAGGAGTACTAAACTTTCAAAAAAAAAAATTTTTTTTTTTTTTTTTGAAAATGTTAGGAATTCATATCAGGAAGTGAGAAAAAAGAAAATGAGTATTTTTTTTTTGAAACAATGAGATTTTAAAAGTCAAAGAGTTGTTTCAAAAATGTTGTCTTTTTTTTTTCAAATTGTCTTTCACCTCACGGTTTTTTTGTTTCTTTTTATATATTATTTTCCCTTCCATGGAATTCTTCTCACTTTCTGTACAAAAACTTTTACTTTAATCTCTCATCCCTTGGTCAGCAAACTCACTCCCCTTCACACTTATTTTTTTTTTTTTTTTTTTTTTTTTTTTCAATTGTCTGGAGAAATCATGGAGAAAGTATTTTGTAATACTTTCTCCAAAATTATTCCAAGAGTTAAGAGGGTAGGGTGCGTGTGTAATTTTTTTATATTCAATTTGAGTCTCTAAGAAAGTAACATACAAGTACTCTTCCTTACGTCTTGAAAGTGATATCAAGTGGATTGAATTGACAGGTCAGACAAGGAAATGGATCTTGTCCAAAAAAAAAAAAAATTTTTTTTCTTGTCAATGTGACACCAGAAGAAAGTGGACGAAGAGATGAGAGGAATGAAAAGAATATAATTAATCATATCTTTTTTGACTTTTATGTCTATCTATCACTTTCGTTATCCTTATTGTAAATCAATATAGAGAGATTTCATTGATAACCTCAAACCTCTAGAGGTCAAACTTATTCTACATCAGTGTACAATAATAACAATTCCTCATTGAATTCCATAATCCATACAAAATATAAAGAATTAAGTAAATGGTAAATTTTTCTTTTTTTTTGTGTGGTTTTTCTTTTCAAGAATAGCACTTCTGTATAATAAAGTAATTTGAAAAGTGAATCCTTTCCTTTCCTAACAAATTTTCTGCCTGGTAACATCATTGACTTATTATGTAACTATGAAAACCAAAATTTGACCTTGTTATATATGGTAAGGTAACACATCACAGAGAAAGTACTTCTTAACGTCAATACATAATTGATGTTATGAAATCCCATTTCCCACCTTCAGAATCATCTCATTCTGATTTCTTGAGTATCAAAAAACAAAAAAAAAAGATAATAATAATAAAAAACAACAACAACATACTTTCACCCACTTTCATTAAGAGCCTTTCTCGACCCTTCTACGTTTTAAGAACTCATAAAACTGAATACCAAATTTAAGTAATTTTGAATTCTTTCTCTTACACGTCATTTCTCTAAAAATAAACCATTTCTAAAAACAAAAATTTGTATAAATTTAGAGACCATTTTCAACCTCGTAAGTTTAGTAAAAAATAAGGATAAGAATAAGAATAAGAATAAGACCCACCGGAACAAATAAAAGAATACACGGCATCAGGAAGTTAGAAAATTGTATAGAAAATTTAAGAATCAAATTTAAATTACTATCCCATCATTTTGATCATCTTGAGAAAGTGAAAGTTTAGTATGAAAGTATAGTAATGTTAATGTTAGTAATAACTTACTGTTTACTATTTATGTTTACTCAAAAATCTTGAGGATATCAAAATGAAAATTTTACCCTTAAAACACAAGAAATAACATAGGATTGAGATTGAGATAACTCTTGTATTTGTATTTCATTTTCCTATTGTATTCGCTAAATTATTTTATAAATTAACAACCAAAACATTGAGTTAGTCAAAAACTTTCACCAAAGTAACTTTGATTCAAAAACACAGTCTGAATTTGTTAATTTTCACCTATAGAAAACCTAAAATTAGCAAAATTAGTGAATTCAGATGAACATTAATTTGTTACAACAAAGATAGAAATTAGTAAAGTAAATTGTAATGAATGGTTCCTTCATTACTTTAGTTTACATACTGCAGTAGTATCTTTTAGTTGAAGATTCCACAGTTATTGAAAGACAGGTATTAGAGAAAGCACTTTCTCTCATGATGTTTTAATTAATTTTCGAACTTCTATTTCATTTCATTCAGAACTTAAATTCAATTATTAATATTATTATTTTATCTTCATTGTATTCATAGTACTGTCTGATGTTAAGATAGACTTATAAAACAAGCAATGGAAGTATTTTGAGTAGCCAATACGAAAATAATAAGATAACATGAAACTTATCTAACTTTTAGTAAAGAGAAAAAAAGACCCAATACAAAATTTGTGAAAACGAGTTGAACCAAACGGAAATCAAAACAAACGCTCTTGTCTTCTAACTTTTTTACTTTTCACACCACTACTTATGTTATTTTTTTTTTTTTTTTTTTTTTTACAGTAGTAACTAACCAAAGGGTTTAAACAAAACCAAACCCTTGTCTCGAGTACCCAAAAGAAGAAAAAACAACAGTGAATTTTGCTCAAGTGGCTCTATTAAGAAAGACCCTTAAATCTTTTTGTTATAGTACATACAGTAGTATATACATAAGTACTAACACAAAAGAATTTTATGTATTATTAGCTAACAATTTTTTTTGTTATGCATTTAATAGGATTTATTTCTATTTTTTTTTTGTAAGAACATAAATCCATTCTCATGACATTTTGTTTCCGTTCATGTTCAAAGGCCCGTGACACCGTCTTAAATATAAAAGAAAAAATAATAAGGGTACCTTTGAGTTGTGCTATTGAAGTTCCAAATTATTTTTTATAAGAAATAATATAACATGGAAGACAGGAAGAATAAACCCATGAAAACGTTGGGAATGTGGTGCCAGAAATGCCGGAAGAATAGAGTAGTTGAAATTATAAGAAATCCGAAATTTTGAAGGCGTGGGTGGACTAGTAGTAGTGGGCGTGGGGTTGTTTCCAAAGTAAACTAAACTGGACCAATTCTTTACGAAAAGTAGAAGTAGAGCCCCACTGCAAAAAAATTCAAATAAATCAACAAATTATTCTTCTAAAAGTCAAAATGAAGGGAAAAAGTCAAAAAGTTATCATTTTAAGCTGAATGGACCAAAATTGTTACGTAAGAATAGTAATACGTAATAAAAATAAGTAACCCTTAAAATTATGTTTAAATACACGCCTTCACTCATTCTTATACTAAATATAATGGCTATATTATTGAAATTAAGGGTTAAGTGACTATTTTTTTTTATATAATCTTACCCTCCTCCAGTCGTCCTATTCTAATAAATTTATATAGTAAAAACGTATCAAAAAAAAAGCTTTTTCCATTCGAAGAAAAGATAAAATTTATGTGACTTTTTCTCTTTTGTTACATTTTTTTTTTCTTCCTCTCTTGGACCTTGGAGTAAACTCAAATGAGGGTAGAATGGGATTACATTTTCCCCTATAACCCGCTTTTCTCCATTTGTTATAACTTGAGGATTGAGTCCCTTTGACTGATGAATCTAACATTGTCAGTACCCTTATTTTTATTTGCATACAAAATGGAAATTGTTTCACTTGGGAGAACTCCACTTCAACTCTCACTGATACTCAGTCTCTCATGTAATTTCTTTTGTAAACCCTATCAAAAACAAGTATGAATATTTATAGAAGTTATATAATAATGCTAGTATTAAAGGAATGTAAATGAAATATTAGTTTGCTTTTCTACCAACCTTTTGTTAATTTAAATAAATTGGTTAAATAATTAGACACTATAGATCAAAAGAGAAAGATGAAGGGAGGTGTGAATGGGTCCTTAAGATTAGTAAACATTTANCATATCCTCTAAAATTTTTAAATGTTTTGAAGGAAAAAAAAAAATTTTGGCAATTTTTTTTTTTTTTTTTTTTTTTTTTTTTTTTTTTTTACCAGTTTCATCATCAGTTGAATTGATCAGGATCTGCTAGTGCAAAATTAAGCACAGATTCTATCAACCAGTCTACATGGAGTGTTTTGACATGTTCCAAATTATGTTTTTTAGGTGGTTCGTTTCCAGCACCGTAGAGAATGACATGAGACGTGAGGACCATCTTGTGATTCTGATCCTTGGCATGAAATCTGACAGGATTATCTAAAGGATCCACACCATCAGGATTTGGTTCACGAATTAATACTACGCCTGCTCCGAAACTAATACAACTCCCTAAGTCCTTCTTTGAGAGTTTGAGAGCCTGGAACGTTGAGTTTTTGTAAATGTAGAATGAAATTCCGTTGAATAGTCCTGGATTCTAAAATTTTATACCAAAATTAAATTATAACAAAATCAATGACAATACTTCAACAAATCAACTCAAACTCAAGCCGTTTTATTAAAATCCCTGAAAATTTATCGCGACTTTCTTATTATATTATTATAAAAATTCAAACTCAGTCATTATTTTATATAACAAAAAAAAACAATGTTGTAGCCCAGTACTGAATGCTAAATTGACCTATTTTTTTTTTGATTAATTTTGCCTATAAATGTTTTTTGTTAAAGAAATAACAAACTAACATAAGACAATCGTTTATATAGTACGATTACCTAACAATGGTTTAAGGCAAGTAAAATATATACTATTTTTTTAATAGTTACTCGGCGATGAAACTTCTACTATCGTCATTTATCAAATAGAATATAAAGAAATTCTGACAGAATTTCGATCAATTTTAAAATTTAAACTAGAATTTGATAATATTGAAGTATAAATATAATATTTATATATATTATTGTAATACCTTCTGCTCTCGATTGAGACGAGATCTTTCCAGAGTTCCACTTGACCCACCGTCACTTGAGTAAATTTTTTTTGAATATCCACCAATCTGAAAAGAATCTGGATCTTCAAGTATACCCTTCGAGAGTGATTCCTCAAGCCCTGACAACAAAACAAATCACTTAAAACTTATCTCATCGTGGTGATTGTATACAAAATCGTCCCTTACAATCGAAGCTCAGTAACCAAGCACCAGAGAGTATCCCGAGTAGATACTTTAAATTCAACTCGACCAAACATTTCGGCTTAGTCTCAAAGATCATGTGAGTCACTTCATCCCTAGAAATTAAAATACAAAGATCACATTACACATTTGCTAAATTTTTCACCTAAATTTAAAAAAACAACAGAAACAATGGGGGGGGGGGGATGATTATTTAACAACATAATATTGTTGTTTTATTAATGATTGATCATCAGATTACCATAATACTTTGCATTAGAATAAAGTCGAGGCCACTGGGAGGTGAGACATGCACACCAGGATAAATAAATTAAAAGTCGGCAAAACCTCCTAAGCTCGCTCACTTTTGGTTCAATTAAGCCAATTTATTCAGAATAGTAATAAAATACAAAAAAGAATTTATTAGCATGAATTAGCTAATTAGCATGAATTTTTAAATGAAAAAAAAATTTTTTTTTTTTTGTTTTTTTAAATTCATGTTAGTAAATAATGTTTATATTAAATTTACTCTGAATGCCACAAAAACTAAATAATAATTAAAAAAAATCTAAGATTATAATTTACAATAATTGAAATAGTAGCAAGTTAAAAAAAAATATTTTTTAAATTTAACGATTTTTAAATAATCCACTACTACTTGTACTAATGTATGAGTATTGTATGTTTTTAATTGACTAATTTTACAAAAACTTGGAAGGTTATGTGTAATTTTAGACAGGTGATGGTTTTTTTTTTAAATTATTATTTAAGTTTTGTGGCATCCACAGTAGATTCAATAATAATATATGAATTTAATAATTCAATAATAATCAAATATGAATTAAAAAATTTTTTATTTCCTTTAAAAATTTTTTATTTCCTTTAAAAATTCATGCTAATTAGCTTTTCTCGCTTTTTTTTTGTGTTTTAGTACCATTCTGAATAAATTATCTTAATTGACCCAAAAATGAGAAAGCTAGGAGGTTTCGCCGACTTTTAATCCGGTGTATGTGTCCCATCTCTGGGTGGCCTCGACTTTAAGCATTTAAACGTGAAGTGCTAGGAGACAAGAATAAGTTAAATTATGTAAACTGCAAAAAAAAACTTGACATTGATACAGATATACGCAGTGATTCAAACTATTGAATTTTCTTATAGAAGATTCTTTAAAAGGTAGAAACTTTCGAGAAATAAAGGAAAAAGTTACTAAAATGGCAGTAGAAATTGAAGGAAATTGGAAAAACTTTGTATTCCAAATTGGTACTGAAGCGGACGCTTCTGAAGCATCTCAACACGTTCGAAATTTTTTTCTTCGAGATGAACCTATGAACAAGTATTTGGGTTGGTCTGATGACAATGGACGTGATCACGACAAACTCGTCAAGCTAATTCTCAGTCATGGTCTCAGCCTTATCATCCGAGAGAAGGAAACAGGAGAGGTTAGATTTACTATGAATAATAGAAGAACCAATAACATTAATTAATTTTTCAATAACGGTTGATTTGATTAGTTCTAATTTACTAAATTAAGAAATAACTTGTGCTAATTTCTAGGTAATTGGTTTAAATCTCGTTTTGGATAGCCGTCTCTCTGCATTGAGAACGATTTTTTCACCTGAATCCCCACCATGTACAAATATGACAAATATAATTACCCTTTACACTTTTCTCGATGAAAGTGTAAAAGAAATCTTTCAAAAGCTCTTCCCGTTTGATTTTTTCGCCCAAATTTTAATTTCTTCCGTTAGTCGAATACACCGGGATCATGGGATAATTACAGAAGCATACAAGAGAATGATACTTCTACTCAAATCTAAAGGATTTCATGTTGTCGAAAGTGAATTTACAAATCCTTTTACTCGTGCTGCTGGGAAGAAACTTGGATTTATTGAATTAGACAAATTCTTTTTCAAAGATATACCGAATGGCAAGGGTCAACGACTGTTCCCAACAGCAGGAGACGGAGAAGAGGAATATGTATCAAAAGTAGCGTTTTTGTTAGGATAATGATAATCCAGTAATACCTAACATACATTGTATCTCCACTTATTGATACAATTTGAAACGTATAATTCAGTAGTTATAATACAGGGTGAACCAACTTAATCCGGGCCTTCTTTCTTCGCCTTTCACCAAAAACGGCTTGGGGCAGTCGATAGAGAATAGTAAATGATGGAAGTGAAGTTAATTTTATTGTAATCACTATAAAATATCTGTTCCGATGCAAAGCAATGGAGCAAAGCAGAGAGACAGAGAGAGGAGGGGTCGGCAGGTTCTCTGTCGAGTCAGGTGGAATAGATGCCAAGGGATCGTACCGCATTCCTCTAGTTGCTCATTTCTCTCAACTACCCATCTTTCAGCATTACAGAATCGCCTTGTTTAAATAAATTAATTTTTGCAGAGGAATGTTTTCTCAAACACACGCTAACTTCATTCCTTACAACTTTTGTATTTCGCGCTCTTTATTTGCTGTCTTAAATTTTTTTTGGTGAAAGCGACTTTCCACGGCCCGGATTAAGTTGGTTCACCCTGTAATAAACATATAAGAGTTAATATTTCCATAATCACCCAAATCAAAATTGCAGCCTGTCGATGTTGCCCAATTCGAACGAATTTTTTTATATAAGTAGTACAAGGTCCACGAATCTTGTTTTCGTCCAAGATCGTAGTAAAAAAATGCGCATGCGCAGTACTGATGGCGCCCCTATCAGCCATTTTGACTACTTTAAGCCCATTCATATCTCGCGAACCAAACCGTCTACGAAGGTGGGACCGGTGGCAAAATGACCCTTATACATTTCCCCATCAGGCATTTTGAGGTCAATTGTAGTTGACCTTTACCTCTAATGACCTCTGGGTGACGAAAGGTCAAAGTGGTGTTTTTTTTTACACCAGGCATGTGGCATATTCTTTGAAAGGATTTTGTGGGGATGAAGTTTTTTTTATATTGTTCTCTCCCCCATCTCTCTACCTCTGGACTTTCCCCCTCTCTCCTCCCTCTGCCTATTACACTTTTTCTGTCAGTGTTCTCCAGCATTTCGCACAGGTAAGTTACNATATTGTTCTCTCCCCCATCTCTCTACCTCTGGACTTTCCCCCTCTCTCCTCCCTCTGCCTATTACACTTTTTCTCTCAGTGTTCTCCAGCATTTCGCACAGGTAAGTTACTATTAAGTTTTTAAAAGGTTAATTCTTGTGTAGAGGCTTCGAATTAATTAAATACCCTTACTTTTTGATTATTTTTAAGTTTTCATATTCCTTACAATAAATCCTTTCAAACGATATGCCACATGCCTGGTGCAAAAAAAAACACCACTTTGACCTTTTGTCACCCAAAGGTCATTAGAGGTCAACTGCAATTGACCTCAAAATGCNATTCTTGTGTAGAGGCTTCGAATTAATTAAATACCCTTACTTTTTGATTATTTTTAAGTTTTCATATTCCTTACAATAAATCCTTTCAAACGATATGCCACATGCCTGGTGTAAAAAAAACACCACTTTGACCTTTTGTCACCCAAAGGTCATTAGAGGTCAACTGCAATTGACCTCAAAATGATTGATGGGGAAATGTATAAGGGTCATTTTGCCACCGGTCGCACCTTCGTAGGCGGTTTGGTTCGCGAGATATGAATGGGCTTAAAGTAGTCAAAATGACTGATTAGAGAGCCACCAGTATTGCGCATGCGCATTATTTCAAATTTTTTTTTTTTTTTTGGTTTTTCTGGGCCACTGGAGTATGCGAAAAACATATTCCATTTTTAAATCCGACACTTCGAAAGTCGATACTTTGGTGGAGGAGGTTATGGAAATATTAATTCATAATTTAGAACGTTAATTAAAAAAAATAAAAATGGACTCACGTCAACGTCTTTGAAATACGAAATTTGAAAACAGATTCCAATTTTCCCAAAAATTCTCGACTTGGTTTATAGGTGAAGTAAAGGAGAACTTTACTTTGCTTGAGAAGGGTTAGTGACTCCAATTCTACTTTACTAAGTTTTCTTTTGTAAGGACCTGCATACTTTTGAATCAAATTTCCAATTTCTGTTGTTTTGGCGCAATCCCTGTCAAAAATAATTGAAGTCAATTCAGAAAATTACTCAAACTTACGTTGAACCAAAGAAACTTTAACAAACTTACTTTGGAAATTCTCCACCATCATTTGGAATTTTTGGTGAGGCTGAGTATGAAAGGAGAAGTTTTACCATTCCCATATTTCCTAGTCGACTGGCTTCATGAAGCTAAAAAAAAAAGTCAAATTGTGTCAAAAATTTTAAAAATGGACTTTTTTTTTNTAGTCGACTGGCTTCATGAAGCTAAAAAAAAAAGTCAAATTGTGTCAAAAATTTTAAAAATGGACTTTTTTTTTGAAGTATTACAATCTAAAAAATAAAACAAAAATCAAAATACCGGTGTTTCTCCAAATCCACCAACNTTTTTTTTTGAAGTATTACAATCTAAAAAATAAAACAAAAATCAAAATACCGGTGTTTCTCCAAATCCACCAACGACATTCACGTTGCATTTACTTTCTAATAGAATTTCAATAATAGTCAATGCATTTTTGGTTTTTCCGTTTACTGCCTCATGCTGAAAAATGAAAGATTAGAATGTCAAAGTTTACTTTGTAAAACATCAAACTTAAGTCTATTTAAAAAAAAAATTTCCGTCAACATTTAATTTTTTTTTTTTGGTTTTAAGTAAATTTTTGAGATTTTACATGCTTTTTCCCATAAATTGTCAATTTTAAATTGAAAAATTAATCTAAATTTGAAGAATTCTTTTTTCCTTCTCATATTCTTACCAGAGGAGTCCAACCAGCAAAATCCCGAGCATTGATATCCGCTGACATTTTGAGAAGTCGCTTCACTTTTTCAATTTGACCGTTACGACATGCCACATGAAGCAATGTCTCACCTTTTTCATTTTTACGGGAAATTGTGGCTGGTGAATTGAGCGTTGTAGAAGTGTCACTTCCAATCGTGGGTATGGATTCCTCAGAAGATGTTGTCCCTGATAGTGATACACCAGAAATTTTAGAGTTCTTATTAGAACTTATTCTCTTTGAAGATCTTGGTTCTGTAATTATAGATGACGAATTAGAGGTCGATGATTGTGGCTTTTGTTTAATAATAGGTTTAGAACTATTAGAACTCGTTCCATTAGAAGATCCTCCGGAATCTGATTTTATTATTGATGAGCCAGAGTCTGATGATTGGTGATTTCTCTTAAGACTTTTGCGTATAACAATTGGTACAGAGTTAACCAATTTTTTGGAATTTTTAAGACTATTCAACGGCTTAATGTTATCGCCATCTTCTGGACTATCATCAACAGGAGAATCATTCTTCAAATACTTTTCAATTTTACGCAAACGATTGAGGAGCATTGTTGAAAAAACATCTGATGTTGAGCATGTTTGAATTGGTGATAACTGATTACAAGTAATACACTTCTTCGTTTTTGTCTTTCCAACGTTCAATTCTTGAAAACAAGACCCACAGTATTTGTGCTTACAATTACTCAGGATACAGACATTTCCATCAGGGAGGTTAAAACTGGAAACAAATATATAAATACAGTTAAACGCTTGTTTTATTTTCTTATTCCGTTAGCGCTTAATTCACCGCAATGGAATGACTAAACTATAGAAAATTCTGAGTGCCTTGGATATCTCGTTGCATACCACGGAAAGCTTCGACGACCTACGGCTCTCCACGGGAAGCCACGACGACTTACGGCTTTCCACGACAACCTACGACTCTCCACGGCAACCTGCGGAAGCCCACGACAGCCTGCAGCACTCCGCGGTAAACCACGGCACAGTAAGACAAAATTTTCTGTCATTCATGTACGCACCACTCTGAACAACTTTGATGCGCTAACCTTGGTACTAATCACTGACAATTGATTATTGCTGATGCTGACACAATATATATTTTAAATAATGACTTCTTTACTTTGCTTTACTTCAACCTCATATGGACATTCATTACCAATCACACAACACCCATCCCAAAGAGTCGAAGGTTAATTTTAATTACTTACCATTTGCTGCAAACAAGTAAGTTCAATGTATTTTCAAGTGCCTGCTTCGTTTTAGAATACCGTTCCATTCTCTACCTTCAGGATGACTTATACAGTAAACTAAACAAAGTTTCGACATACACGTAGACGTAATCAATTAATTATTTAATAATGTATTAAACTAATTAAATTATTAAATTGATTCAACACGTTTCAAATTTAATGAATAAATAACCAACTTTTCAACTTTTTTTTCTTTTGTTTTGATTTTTTTATCCATAAAAATTAAATTCCCGCTACTAATTTCCCTCGTTTCAAAATAATCTCAAAAAAAAATTTTCAAATTTCGTCCGTAGACTTAAATTTTTAGTTACAATTACATAATTAACAAAATTAAGAAACAAAAAGTGGCTCTGCGTGGCTCCATGTGGCTCTTTGTGGTTCCACACGACACTTCCCTGACATTGTGGCTACATTCTTCAGGGTGAGTCTACTTCTACTTTCACAAGTCAAGTTCACAACACAAGGTCGAAGAGGTTCTGAAGCACTAGGTCTCCCTTGGACCCGGAAGTACATATCTAAATGGCTCTACAACGCTCCTATTGGTTCTTCATTCATTCATTATTCTACCAATCATTTTGAGTGCTAAATCTCCAATTCAGCGCCCCATACCGTGGTACACCGCGCTCTTCCTATTATTAACGTCATGGAGTCTTACAGACATACTAAAGAATAAATAAAAACGCTCCGTAGAGTGAGACAAGCCTTACAATACAAATAACCTGGACGTAAATCTTGATTAAAAGTACAATCTAGCATCAATTTCTCTAAAAGCGCATTTAGGTTCCCGTGCAGAGACGCATAGACCTGAGTAAGCGCTAAATTAGAGTTAAAAGCGCTTTTACTCCAATGTTTTCAGAATCTGAAGTGTCTCGTATGGAACATCCGACATGCCATCAGTTAGTAATATGTAAGTATAATCTAATTTGTTATTGAACGTTTGGGTTTTCCAATTTCAAATTATTTTAAACCATTCAGGGAATCAGGATTAAACGTTTTATCATGAGTGCTAAATGTTGATGACGTGACACCACAGAACCTTGAACTTGATTAAATGGTTTATTTAAACAATAGAAGTTCTGTGGTGATAATTAAAATCAGTTTCTTCTCGTTAAAGACTACATGAGCCTGGTGGTTCCTTTACCACCAGCTTACAACAAAAGTTCTCCAATCTTCAATACGCTTTTTACATAGAATCTTACGTCATGCCACTTCAACACATGGAAAAGTGAATATCAAGAGTGCACTTGGTAAAAATAAATTCCTCTGTCACTTTTTATAACAAATTAATCCTTTGAAATACTGCAGAAGTCTTGTTCCAATTATTTACAGGCTTCATTAATACATGAGCAACTTTTTAGAATAATTTTTTTTTTACAGCAAGAGACCAGTACAATGGAAGAGATTGTAGGAGTCTGGAAGAATTTTGTATTTTTACTTGCAAGTGAAGCGGATCTACCGGAAGTGTCTCAACATGTACGAGATTTCTTTCTCAGAGATGAAGCTATGAACACTTATTTGGGTTGGTCTGAAGACAATGCTCGAGACCATGAGAAACTCGTTCAGCTAGCGCTTACCCATGGTCTCAGCTTCATCATCCGAGAGAAACATACAGGAGAGGTAAGTACATGCTTGATTAAAGATTCTAAATCTCTAACGTTAAGTATTGAACTAAGGACCATTTATTATTATTAACTAAGGACCAACAATCCATTATTTATTTAAAGCTTGCAGGTGTTAACATTGTCTTAGACAGTCGATGTCCTGGATTCGATACACTCTTTTCATCAGACTCTCCAATGTCTCCTCATTTGACAAAAATACTTACTTTTATAACAAATCTTGAAGAAAGTACAGAGAAAACCTTTCAACATCTTTTCCCTTGTGACTATTTTGCCGAAATTTTTATTACTTCTGTTAGTCAGAAGTACCGTGGTTGTGGTATGGTTACAGAAATATATAAGAGAATGATAAGTCTACTCAAATCTCATGGATTTCATGTCATCAAAAGTGGATTTACGAGTCCTGCTACACGTGCTATTGGACGGAAACTTGGATTCACTGAACTAGGAAGATTATATTTTAAAAATCAAATCAATCACAATGGTCAACGACTATTTCCAGAAGCTGGAGACGGGGAAGAGGAATATGCAACAGAAACTGCAGCTTTCGTAAGATAATAATAAAATAACCTAGTAGAAAAATGAAAACTCTAATCGGTAATAATAACGATAATTAATTAAAATGTAAAAAATTATACGAATGAAACTGAACATACAAAATAAAAAATGAAGCTTAACCACTTTGTTCAAATTAGTTGGATACAACTGACCAATCACAACTTATCTCTTTGACATGACAATGTTGGTAAGTTTCTAAATTTGTTAACAATTTTAGAAAGACAACACAATTAATCACTCTTAAAGTTGCTGTTAATTAATTTGATTTGATTTGATTTTTCTCGTATACCCATACTCAAAATGAATACCAAAGTCCCAATTTCGAATACTACTGGATTGACCTGTCTCTTTACGGTTCCACTTCCTGATCAACGGAAGAAAAAGAAGGCTGGAGTCGGAACATCATCATCTGGTGAACAAAGTTACAATTCCTTAGATAATCAGGGTCATGGTACTGGGTCAGGAATGACAGTGTATTGGTTCAGTAAAATCAAATTATGTAAGTTATCTTTCAATTCAATTAACTCAGTTTCGGTAGAAAAAAACAAACAATTTTTTCCCCACCCCCTCCCTGTTGTCATTTTGCATTTTCCTATTCTTTTTTAGCACCAGAGTACCAAAAGCTTCTATCATATCCAGAATCTTGTCTCATCATCTCTGATGATGGACAAGGGATAGGGAAAATGTATACTATGGTAGAAATGAGTACTTGGGCAGGAATACCATGTATGCTAGTCCATTCTGGAAGTTATGCTAAGATTCGACCAGATGTCGATGTTGGAACAAGTCTTACTGGATTCATCACACCAGAATTACGTATCATCCAGGAGTTGTGTCATGAGTAAGTCAAAGAGGTCAATGAACCTTTACCCAAATCATAATATAGCGGCAGTTGTCACATGTTGACGCATGACCTTACCTTACCTTATCTTGTACAAGTTACAATCAATCATTATTTCTTATCAGGTGGTGTTACTTCAAAGGTACAAAATTCGATCGAAAGACTTTCCTGATGGAATCTTTAGAAAATTCACTCCATTGTCGAAGTACATTCAAGCGTAATGATGTTGTCAAGTATGATCATGTCACTTCCATTCCATTCATTGATCTTAAGACATTGGTCTCTGAATCTGTCAATGTTGTCTTCCAACGTCTTCTAATTCTTGAGAAGAAAACTGGAACAATTAGTCTTCGAGCTATGAGTGCCGAAGGTAGCACGATTCCTGTTGATTACGTAAAAAAAAAATTTCTCAGTAATTATACAAATAATTAAATTGTTAGTATTTTACTAATAATTTCTATACCTTGTTTTTATATAGAGAATCCTAGGAAGAGGAGTTGAAGATGTCAAAGGTGAAAAAGTTGAAGTTTATGGCATTCGAAGATCTATCTGGAGTGACAATATCACAAAATCAGGTCAAGCTTGGGATTCTGTTTTCAATTTTTATGGACGATTGGTCTTACGATGTCAACCTGAAGGGAATGATCATGCACTTATTCCTCTATGGTTTCGTCCAATTGATGAATATGACGACTTTGGTCAGTACATTGGGTAAATTTCTCAAAAATTATTACTTTTCTAAATAAAACTTTAGTAACTCCCACAAATTAATTCTTACTCTTTTCATTGGTCTATAGGATGAGACCACCTATTGTTTGGGTCTGTGACCAAGAACTCTATTCCAAGTATTTGATCAAAAAAGTATAAGTTATAAAATTGAGTAGAGATTAACTTGTTTAAAAAAATTGATCAAATTGACCTAAATTTCAATATATCCAGACGGAATTGACTGCACAGTATAAAACATACCTAATGGATCATCCAGCTCTCCGTAGTCTCCTGAGTGATTTTATCCAAAAACTTTTGATTCAAAAACCTCAAGATGTATTCAAATTTGCTCATGATTTCTTCACACCACTTCTAAAACTTCGTAATGATTCACCTGAAAGTTCAGAATGTGAGACAAGCTCAAGTTGTGGAAGTGATGATGAAGATGATAGAGAACATGACGAGTATCCAGGAGAAACTGATGAAATCATGGAAAACATTATCAATCTTCATCGAAAATTATTTCCTTTAGTTAATCATGATGAAATGGAAGGAAAAAATTATAACATGGAACACGGTGATAATTTACCAACATCAAAAATGGATAATATCCAGGGTGACACCATGAATTCTACTANGATGAAATGGAAGGAAAAAATTATAACATGGAACACGGTGATAATTTACCAACATCAAAAATGGATAATATCCAGAGTGACACCATGAATTCTACNATATCCAGGGTGACACCATGAATTCTACTATAGAATTGGTGAAGTAGAAGATCACGAAAAAAGTCATCTTGTGCCTTAGTCAAAGTTCTCCATGTTGGAAATGAGTCATGAATGTGGTGTCCATTAGAATCCATTTTCATCAGCCAATTCTGATCAGTCAATCATCACCAATACCTTATAAAATACATATAATTTTTATTTTATACTCAAATCAATTAGTATTTTGAAAATGAGTGAGTAAATAAATACACTATGCGCAACTTCTCGTCTTCATCACATTCCTATTCTATGGCTTTCCGGATTTCTGAGCATTTTGTATAAATTTTTAACTTACTAACAACAAAACTACCTATAGTATGTTAGTTTCAATTTATGTCATGGTATAGGAGAAAAAAAAGCTTAATTAATAACGAAAATTGAACCAGAGACACAACTTAATTAACGAGAGTCTCATACGGTGATTCAGTTGACAAGAAAAAAAAGATTAAAAATTTGGAATGNGTATAGGAGAAAAAAAAGCTTAATTAATAACGAAAATTGAACCAGAGACACAACTTAATTAACGAGAGTCTCATAGGGTGATTCAGTTGACAAGAAAAAAAAGATTAAAAATTTGGAATGAAAAAAAAAATGGAATTCTGTATGTGAAGAAGTTTAGCTACTTTCTCCTTCCTTTTGATCATAATTTTTAGAAGACAAAAATAGTCATAAAAGTTCTCTATACTGCTGATCAGTAGCTGAGAGTTTTTTGAAAGAGATCAGAAGGAAGACAAGTGAAAGTAATTGAATTTTCACAAGACTCTCCACTGACAACGACTGGGAGATTAANAATTAAAAAAAAAAAAAAAAAAAAAAAAAAAAAAAAACTAGTGGAAAACGCTCTTGGATTTGACAATGAGGAAGGAGAAGACTGGACTGATTAGATTCCGAATCACATTTAACTTTCTTAAGCTCCTGACATATGATCGTCGTCAGTTGAACTCTAAATTCTATTTGTATTTGTTAGAATCTAAATGAACGATGAACGTGGTAGTAGTCCATACTCCAAAGTGAAACATTTTTAGAGTTTATCCAACATCCCAATTCGTTTCTCTGTCAAGTTGCAGATAATACAGTTCTATATAAAAAAAAAATGAAACAAAAACAAACTTTAATGTCAACTTATATACTAAGAGTGACAGACAAGCTCTAGAGATTCTCCAGAGTTTATCACCCTTGCAAAGTTCATCTAAAGTTAGTCTCAAATTATGTTCTTGTTTTTTTTGTCTACCTGAGCGTCAAAAGTTGAAAGACAGGATTCATGGAAGACGTGTTTGCAATAAAACACTTTGATGTCGTCTGCTCTGTGAAGTTCTAATAAAAGTTTAAAAAAAAAAAGAAAAAGTTTCTATTATTTAATTTTCCAGTGACATAACACAACTTTTGTGGAGAAAAAAAAAATTAAATTTATACTGTTTCAGTGTAGTTTTGAAAAATCTAACTCAAAAATCTAGGTAACTCACCTTGACTAATTACTCTCTTAAGACACGATCCGCAGTATTGTTCCTCTTAAAAAAAATTCAAATACTTTGATATTTTGACAAATTTTTTAAATCAAAAATTTTACTTAATTGCCTTATTATCATGTTAGCAATATACGTACCTTCGATGTAAACTCCATGTTGCTGAATTTTGATCAATTTCTCAAATAAAACTAAGCAATCACTCATGAGAATATTTTTACAGCCTTCTTGAAGAGACACTTGAAGACTATAGTCTTGCATAATTTTAACTAAGCTGTCACGAAGTCCAGGAATTTCCATTCCATTTTCAATTTTTCGTACTAAAATTTGTGGGTCTACATGAGTCCCAATGTTACAGAGGAGGACATGGATATAATCTGAAACAAAACACATTACAGTTATATTCATATAGGTAAAAAAACATTACCAAAATTTCTTTACACGAAATTATTTTCATGTTTCGATGAAATTGTTGCTTTTTTTTTTTACATTTGACTCAAATTTTCAATAATAACTCACGTGGTTTGTCAATGGCGAAGTTGATGAGATCTTCCCATAAATCACGGTAGTCATGCTCCTTACAAAATTCAATAGCTTGATTTATATCTTCAAGTTCATGTGTGATGAGTCGGAGAGCTTCTTTTGCATTTCCCATACGTGCTGCAGAAGTAATTAAAATTTAGAAAAGTTCATTAGAAAATATTCACTATAGATTAATTATTTTGAGTATCGTTGGTAACTTCTACTTACTAAGTAGATAAATCATTTCAGGGTACAATTGACGTTTCTTGCAAATTAACATTGCTTCATGAATGGGATAATGATCAGAAGATTTTAAGAATTGAAGTAACTTATCAGGACCATAGTCTGCATAGAGTGATACCATTTGTCCATGAAACTCAGGTAACATTTCCTTCCCTTCTTCTCTATATAAAGTGTCGAGATACTAAAAATCAAGAAGATTTCATTGTAAAAGTATCATTATTATGACTTTATGACGTTTTATGACTTACTTGATACAAATAGTATCGATTCCCTTGAAGCTTTTGAACAATCAATGTAGGTTTGATACGTTCTTTATGTTTCATAAAAAGCCTAAGAGCTTCTTGTGTTTTGAGTGCCATTAGATCTTCAATATTCTCCTTAATTTCCTTGAAGAGACCGTGTTTTTGAATAAGAACGAACACATGAGGATCTTGTAACCTAATTAAATGAATAATTAATTTTGTAAAAATAAAAATTACATATAAATGAGATTTATTATGAATAGGTGAGCGAGCATACTTGAGGTACATTGCCAGTGCCTTTCCATATTTGTTCTCAAATGAATACAAATCAGCTAGAGCCTGGAGTAAGTATCGATTTCCAGGGTCACAGACGAGTAAATGGTCGATAACGGCATTGATAATGGCTGTGACATTGTAAAGTGTTGGTGGTGGGGCCCAGTCTCGAACAAGCATTAGAAATGCTTCTGGATCTTTCTTTAAATAGTCGAAGAGTACAAGTTCATAGCAGTATCGATTCACTTTGTAATTTTCATTTCTAGGGATAAAAGGTGCAATAGCTCGGAGTTGTCCGAGTGTACTGAATCTTAAGATTTGCTTTTCCCATTCATCTGGTTTGTCTTTTGCTATTGAAATTTAAAAAATTAATAATTTGATTGGTTGATTAGAAAATTTAGTTATTTTACCAAGTATCTGGAGACAGAGTTTCCCAGCATCTTCGAACCTCTTATGGTTTATCAAATACTCTAAATATGTGGTCCCAATGTCCAAAACTGTATGTCTTTCTAATAATTTGACATTTTGACTAGCACAATCCAGTGCATCTTCATACTTCCTGTGACACAGGAACAAAATCATTGATCTAAACTTGTGAATTATCAATGAAATCCAAAATACTTTCTTTAAAATTATAAAATTTCAATAAAATCTTCCAAATTTTTCCTAAAATCTTCCAAAATTTTTCTCAAATCATAAAAATTTGCCTACTAGGAGAACAATAATTTTACCTAAGGTGTTAGCTTTGAAGGTGTTTTGACTAAATTTTTTTAAGTAAAAGTAAAGGTTTTGCTTTTTTTACTTACTCATGCTCGATGAGCCATTGAATGTGATCATCTGTATCCCTGGATTTGGCCAAAATAATATCTTTTGGTGTGACGACAAAGTAAAGTACTTCGTCCTTGAGACTTTCTAAATGATAGTCAGACAACTTGTAGTGTTGATATCCCCTCGTTTGAAGAACATGAGTGTATACTATTTCATAGTTCAAACGATCCGGTTGAACAATGTGAAGTTTAGGACGCTGTGGAGGAGGTTGAAGGTCACCCAACATGGTGTTACCATTAGTTTCATTATCTATGTCTGAATTTTCTCTATCTTCAATTTCTGTTGTAGGTTGGATATCCAAGCAAAGGACGGTTATAAATCCACCAAAAGAAGATAAGCCTGAGATACAAAAATCTGTCTTGAACATGTTGATAATTTGAACATAGTAGTTGGATCCTCCTTGTTCAATTTTAATTGGATCTTCCTGCTTCCGTACATTACATATTTGTATTTCATTTCCCCATCCAATATAAATTGTGTAAGTATCCTTCCAAAAGAGATTACAACGGGTAGAAAAAGTATTATCACTCTTCAGACTTTCAAATTGAACACGACTAATGGTAACCATGTCTGTCATGTCATAAATCCGAACTTCAGCTTTCCAACTCCATGCTGCAAAACGATCGTACCATTTCAAATCAGAAACAGTTGACTGTCCTCCACCTTCTAGCAGAACAGTGGGCTTAAGACGTGAGAAAATATTCCGCTCGTAAACTGTGACACTTTCATCTCCTATGAAGTTATTCAAAGTTTAGAAAGTAAAGAATGTTGTTGATAACAAAAACAAAGTGATGACATGTAGTAATTTGTGATGTAATGTTCATTTACCTATGATAAAACGTCTATATAAGCCACCTTTACGATATTGTGGATCTATCGCAACACATCGAATCTTCCTGTCCAGTGCTAATGACAAAACTTTTTCTCCATCACAAAAATTGTAAATATTAATCTATAAATTAATCAATGAAAATTAAATAAATTACAATGACAGTAGACAGTAAGCATTCAATACACTACTTACTTTCCCATCATCTGAGCAGCTGGCAAAAAAATCCCCGTTTTGATCTATTGAAATTTGATTCACTGCGACTTTGTGTGCTTCATAACATTTCCTTGGTGAGAATGTTACATTATTCCCTAATGGATCTAAAATGTAGATTTGACCTCGATAGCTCCCAACACATAGGAACTAAAATCATCATCAAAGGCTAGAGTAATGAGTCAATTCATTACTCAAACTCAGTTGTTATTTAAATGTTACTATGATCCTTACCTTCGAATGAACAGCGACACAACTCACAGCATCCTTATTCAAAATTTTACCAAAATCATTTTCCATTCTTTGAAATTTTAATTTTGGTTCTTCATCATCTTCATCTTCGTCATCTTCTTCATCTGTTGATTGTGTAGACTCTCCAACATCAGTAATCTCATCTCCTAGAAAACTTCCGTTTTCAAACTCATCCTCTTCCACGTTCATTCTTACCACCTATACCACTACTTATTGATCCTGAAAAGTTTATTTTTAATTCCATTACTACTACTTAAGTACATTTGGCATATTTAGTACAAAATTTTCAACAATGTATCTTAAATCTTAGGTTTCAATTGTTTTTTTCATACCAATAATAATGTGTCCTATGATGGATAATCAAGTCTTGAACCCTACAGGTGAGTCGTCAGTCTTAATTAATATAACTACAACAGTTTGTATTCGAAGGTATGATGACAAGAAGAGATTGAACAGCAGGAACAGGATACAGAATATAGGAGTGTCTTCTCAAGCAGTATCAAAATCCTTACTCCAACTAATTTTACTTAAAATTTTGAGTATTTAATTACGAAAAACATAAAAAGTAAAGTAAAAAAAGAGAACTGAGTGATTTGAAATTGCCGCGTCGTAACAAAAATCTCAAAACTTGAATATGTGAGATCTCTAATTGTGGTTTTAAAAAATAATTTTTTTTTTCATTTTTTACATAAATTTCAAAAAAAATCTTGAAATTATTTGAATAATCTTCAATCCTCCTACTTTTTACAACTTTTGAAACATAATTTTATATCCAACGNATCTTGAAATTATTTGAATAATCTTCAATCCTCCTACTTTTTACAACTTTTGAAACATAATTTTATATCCAACGTGCTCAAGTCTCAGGACCAGGAGGTACTTATTCCATCGGTAATCAGTAGTGACAGTGAGATTACAAGAAACTTACAACATTGTCACCGACATCTTACGGTCTACTGCCTGACTTCGGTAAGTTTGTTGACCCTTNTTACAAGAAACTTACAACATTGTCACCGACATCTTACGGTCTACTGCCTGACTTCGGTAAGTTTGTTGACCCTTGTGTAGTACCTTTCTCCAAAAGTTGAATAACCTCACCAAAAGTTGAATGACCTTAGTTGAATTCCAATTCTNCTTGTGTAGTACCTTTCTCCAAAAGTTGAATAACCTCACCAAAAGTTGAATGACCTTAGTTGAATTCCAATTCTACAGAGTGCTTCCATCAATTTTTACTCCTCATGACGACACAAATCACAAGTAATGTTTGATAAGGGTAATTTTTTCTTTCCAAACAAAATGGACTCCCAGTTGTTCCTTTTTTTTATTCTCATTCCGTCATTTTATGCAAACTCAACAACACCGAATTTAAGAATCCCGTTATTTTGCATTTTGTGAATATTCTGAAGACTTCTGGTAAGTTTATTTCTTTCAAAGAAAATTTTCGTAAACATCTCTTTCTAATATTTTCTGTAACATTTCAGATATATTATTGGAAATTTATCAAAAAAAAAAAACAACAATCAAAGTTGACTTCTGGTCTGAATTTGAGAATTCATCAAAAACTACCTACTTACCCTTGACCTTGGGTAGTGATTTAGGTAAGTAGATACTTTTATGTAAAAAATAAACGATTAGAAAGATTTCGGTATGTACCATTCGACAGCGGACTTTCACTGACCGGAAGTGTAACTTTTTAAATAAGGGAGTGGTATTGAAAGGGCTCCCTGTGGTGTAAATTTTGAAAATGCGTTGTTGCAATATCAACTGTCTAAGACTAAAAGTAAAATGCGCCCACCTCTGCTTGAAAACTAATTTGGTAACCTTGTATTTCACTTTTTACACCACAGGTAAAGGATGTTGCCATATTTCCCCATTTTTCTCCATTTCATTTTTTCAACTACTGGTAACTGTTGGAATAAGTTGCCATATTTCTCCATTTTCGGACACGTTATCCGTAATAACTCAAGAACTATTAAACCAATAAAATGTTTAAACCAATAAACCAAAGATAAAATCTTTTCCAATACATTCCAGATTACTTAATTTAAGAAGATTAGGAGCCCCAGATCAATCGGTCCATNTTCCAATACATTCCAGATTACTTAATTTAAGAAGATTAGGAGCCCCAGATCAATCGGTCCATAATTTTTTTTTAATTCACGTTAAATGCCGAAAATTTAACTTTTTAAACCGACTGGTACATACCGGGTTGCAATAATGAATCAATGAAACAATTGTGTCTAAATTTGTGTAACTAATTACTCGCTTACATTATTTTTTAGAGGGTTGAAAATGTTACGAGTGGCAGGAGTAGTAATTCTCATCTGCATTGTTGGGATCATGGTTCAGGCTCAGGACCCAACAACAGCTGAACCCGTAGCTGAACAAAAAATAGATGCTGCAGTGGATAGCTTACCCATACGTTACCCAGATTATCAATTGACTCTCACCGATGCAACAAATATTTGCAAAGCAGGAACATTGGACAAGCTTGATTATGATAAAGTAAGTCCTGAAGAATATAAAGATAAATCCGTAAAGAATCGACAAACAATTAAGGAGACAGAAATTACACTGTTTTTGACGACTTGCTGTGAAGCGAATACTGTTAAAGAAAGTTGTAACAATGATGCTAAGATAAAATCGCAATTTAATGTCTCTACAAACAACTTCGGGAGTCAAAGCGGTGTACGAGGGCATTATCGAAAGGCTACAGATCGAAGTGGAGGAATCGTTTTGAAAATCGATAATATAATCCATATTATTCTTACTATCCTTGGCCTGTCTCAGGTACTTTCTATCTTGTCACGAAAATTTCATAAATAACTAAAACAACGACTCAAGAAGAATAACACAAAAGTTCCAATGATTAGTCCTTGACCCTAATAAAACACAAAATTGTGATTGATATTCCTAAATTCTTTGAAATAAAAATTGGTAGTATGCCTGATAAAACAGTTATCTAATTTAATATTAATTAAATTGTTTCTCTCATTTTGTATAAATATAATTCATATTTTTGGAAAAATTTCCAATTTCTACTGTGTCTCCAACAGTTGACGTAAGAAAGAATTTTTTTTTAAATTGATTCTATCAGACTTCAATATTCAAACTTTCTTCACATCTGATTTGGTAAATTAAAAAGTTTCAATTTTTCCTAGGATATCAACTCCATCCCCTGGTACAACAAACTGTTGAATACTTAACTTAGGATTCACGGAGTTGAGTTGATTGGTAAAGAAGAAAATTAATAAGGTCAATTACTCAAGTAATTAATCAATAATTTCCGTTTAGATTTGAAGATGTTGATTTTATTTTTATACAGTAGTAGTAGTAGTAGTAGTAGTGGTTCAAATCAATGTGTTAAGATGAAATTTTGCTGAGATGGTTGAATAATTTAGAACTTACACTATTATCTTCATTCTTGCCATTATAAGATTCATGGAAAAATGAAGTAGATTCCAAGGGTAATGACCCCTAGACAAAGGGTAAGATACTTTCTGAGTACAGGTAATGTAGAAACGAATACGGTAGTTTTTTTTTTACTTTTTCTTGCTTTAGTTACTGCGAAAGTTAACTACCCAACCCACCGCGTACATGGACATATCATCTGGTTAACACCAGAAATTTTTGGAACAATGATCGATATTGGTAAAGTGTCGAAAAGGTTTATGGAAAAATTGTCTATTATATTATTTGCTTTTGTATGAATACAAAAGCATCCAACATAATACACACAATTTTTCAATAAAACTTTTCGACACTTTAACAATAGCTANGTATGAATACAAAAGCATCCAACATAATACACACAATTTTTCAATAAAACTTTTCGACACTTTAACAATAGCTATTGTTCTCCATGACTACCAGTCAGAAATGTTGGGAGTCGACTCTTGGAGTCAGGACTCTGGCTCCTAGAATTTTGCAAGTCTTACTCTGAATCAGAGTCAGACTCATGACTCTCGACTCCGGAGTCACATAACACAAAAATGGAAAATCTGGTAATCTTAAATAAAAATTTTTTATACGTTNGACTCTCGACTCCGGAGTCACATAACACAAAAATGGAAAATCTGGTAATCTTAAATAAAAATTTTTTATACGTTCAGTCAAGGTATCTTAACAAGAAACTTAAAAAGCCACTTTCATCAGGTTAACGAACTAATTCGTAACATTTTTTAAATATTTATTTATATAAATAACAAACGAAATAATATTTGCAAGTAAATTTTGTTTGCACCTCCATTGCCATACTTTGCGTCTGGATGTCGACCGACATTCATGAAATAATTTTTTTTTTAATTTTAAACGTTACGACCAGATGAAAGTTTATTGTTTAGTTTCTTGTTGTAAAGAAACCTTATACATTTAGTCATGAAAGTAGATAAGAAATAAGTAAAAAAAAGTTTGCTCTGCTCATGTGCGCATGTTTTAATAGTCATGACTCTGACTTCCAAAAATCATGGAAGTCAGAGACAGAGAGATGGAGAACAGTACCAATATCGATCATCGTTCCAAAAATGTTTGGTGTTAACCCGAAGATGTGCCCATGTACGAGGTGGTGTGTGAGTGTTAAATATTGTAGTTAACTGTCGCAGTAACCGTAACAAGAAAAAGTAAAAAAAAACTAACCGTATTCGTTTCTACATTATCTGTAGTTCCAGTAGAATCTTCGTAATCAGCAGGAAGTTCAACACCTAAGAATAAAAAAAAAATGATATTAGGGAGATTGAAATTCTAGGTCCCCGACCTAAACCTGGACCTAATTTTGAAATTGGTATCCAATTTGACCACGTGACACGACTTTCTCTTTGGGTTTAAGTTTACGTTCTCCTCCAGCACCTAATTCTCGACCTAATTTGCTCTCTTTTTAAGTCCTGAATTAGGTCCTAGAATTATTCGACTTTTTTCATTAAAATTAACTTAATTTTAGTTTTTAATTGTTAAAAGTAGTTACTCACAGCACTACTAAACATCATTCCATCAATCCCAGTGCTGTACCGGCATCAGCTGTTGGAAAATTGTGCGATTTTCGTAAGTCGTCTAAAATACTAAATTTAATACTACTCGTTTAAATGCCATGGTCAAGATACCCGATTCTGAACCCCAACACCTGGCACTAAAATTCGACTTTTGGGAATCAGAAAGAAAATGTTACACTGCAGTTCCCTTATAAAGTCTGTCCGTTAGACAAAACGAAGTACAGTGTTCCTCTGGGGGCTGTAGATATAAGTGGCATTAGCAGTATATATGAGGAAACTACACTGTAAGGTTTAGCGACTAGTTCCGAGTGTCGGATTTTGCTGACCGGTGTTGGGGGTCCGAAAGCAAGTAACTTGACTCTGGCTAATTTTATTACTATTGTAATTGAATTTAATTACTCAGGGCATCAGCATAGAAGACTTGATAGGTTTGAGTGGCCTGTGCGTTTGGATTGAACCAAAGGGGGCTCAAAATAATCATAGGGTTGAGTGATTGTGATTGATTGATCGTACTGATTTTGTTGGTTAGTATTTATGTTTAGTGGGTTGGGAATCCCAACTTGGGATAGAATATTCTGAGTCCCCTTTGGTTCAATCCAAACGACCTGTGCTGCTTAGTTATGGCAAAACGGTTCGAGTTTCGGAAAGATACGAAATATGACATCGCGCTTTTGACAGAAACAGAATCAATCAACCCCTTTGTCCTAGAAGTTCAGAAAACAGCGAGGGAAGAAATTGCCGATAACTTGAACAAGACTGTTGTGGCCATGTATGTTTCTGATCGGTCATGTCGTAATCGAGTCAAGATTCTTTATGAAGATTTTTTGAAGGATGAGAGCTTTAGCAATCGAGCGTAAGCAACATGATTTACACTGTCGTTGGTGCCTCGGGCCGAGTCTTAAGATACTGAGAGAAGATTGTGTAGCATGTCGTTACTATTTTCAGGTCTGGAATTGATGAACCCGAAATGTCCGAGATGAGACGTTTGTTAACAAAAATTAAGGAGCAAAAGAACTCAAAATCACCGTCACTTAAGCGAATGTATGCGAAATCTTCGCGCCAACTCGCAGAAAAAACGCGGGAAGGAACACTCAAAACTCTTGCGGAAGATCTCGGAGCAGACGACGTTACCTTCGACCAACCAAATCCTACGGATCTTGATGAGTCACTCCATACTCCAGCATTGGGCGAGGAGCAGGTTGAAGAACCGAAACCCACAAAACGTGTTCGTAAAGGTGACGTCATTGGTTACTTGGAAATGAAGAATAAAGTAATCTCAAACTTTTAACTTAAAAATGAGCAAATTATAACTGATTTCATGATTTTTCGTTATAGCGTGAATCAGAGTTAAAAGTGGCAGAATTGGAAATTCGAAAAGCAGAANGCTGATTTCATGATTTTTCGTTATAGCGTGAATCAGAGTTAAAAGTGGCAGAATTGGAAATTCGAAAAGCAGAAGTCGACAACAGACGATTTGAACTAACCCTCAAACAGGAGAAGCAGGGAATGGATTTCAAACTAAAAGAGGCTGAGGCTAAAGAAAAGTCAGCACTGACTCAGGTTTTAATTTCATTCCTTCAGAAGCAGTAACTCTAAACCTCAAAGTTTTGTTTTGTGAGGAAATAAAATTAGATCTGCAAATACTTCTCAATTGTTGGCGGGTCGACGTCGAAAAAATTTGAGGTTTGATTTCTGTAAAGGCATGTGTGAAAATTAGTTAGTAAGGCTCCAACAGTGTAGAAGTCACCAACTGGTTGCATTAACAATTTTAAATTTTTTTTGTAGTCTAAAAATGCGAATAATTGAGTAATTTTCCCAAATTCCCATTCTACGCATTCCCGGACTTTGCTCAATTTAGAATTACATAAGCTCTTGTCGTTTGGGAGATTGCTGCCCTTGAACGGAACTATCAAGTTTGGGAGAAGTGGATATGCTGGATCCCCATATAGGTAGTACGGACCNTTGCTGCCCTTGAACGGAACTATCAAGTTTGGGAGAAGTGGATATGCTGGATCCCCATATAGGTAGTACGGACCCTGCTCATCAAAAAATCTGTCTTTCAACTTGTCAATGATTTTGCTTTGATCTAAGAGATATGCGTCGTGTCGTCTTCCTTCCACTGGACCATAAAGTGAACCAATTATCCCGTCAGGAAAGATTACAGACTGAAATTTTTGAGCGTGAGTGCGTTTATGTCCGTTGTAGTGCTGAAATTTGTAGAGTACACGGTTTAGAATTATTAATTTTAGTTTAAGAAAACTAAAATTTACAAACTTTTTTTTGGTCCAAAGAAGGCCGGCATATTCCTCGTACGGTTCCATCTATGAAGCCAATGCATCGTGAATATGGAGATCCCTTTTCTTGTATTGCCACAGAGAATTCCTTCATCTTCCCTTTGGTTANGAGATATGCGTCGTGTCGTCTTCCTTCCACTGGACCATAAAGTGAACCAATTATCCCGTCAGGAAAGATTACAGTCTGAAATTTTTGAGCGTGAGTGCGTTTATGTCCGTTGTAGTGCTGAAATTTGTAGAGTACACGGTTTAGAATTATTAATTTTAGTTTAACAAATCTAAAATTTACAAACTTTTTTTTGGTCCAAAGAAGGCCGGCATATTCCTCGTACGGTTCCATCTATGAACNGCCGGCATATTCCTCGTACGGTTCCATCTATGAAGCCAATGCATCGTGAATATGGAGATCCCTTTTCTTGTATTGCCACAGAGAATTCCTTCATCTTCCCTTTGGTTAAGTACTGCTGACCCAAACAAATGACCCCATTTGACCCTCATGTAACGGATCATCTTTCGAAATATTCGGCAGAGCTCACACCTTGACCTGCCGAATAGCTTCATTAAGTCTAAGTACCTAAATTAAATAAACTTCATCAACACATATTTTCATCGAGCATGGTGACTATGATCCCCTTACCTATTTGGATAAGCGAGCCTTCTCAATAAAATGCAAAAGGCCTCCGTTCCGCCAACTCGCGTGCCATTGCATCGTATGTGACTTGGAATTCCAAGGTAGGTTTTAAGCCGTAATAAGTCTAACTTTCGAAATCGAAAATTCAGACGGCAGTATTCGTCGTCTAAAGCTTCTAAGTTAAATTGAAATTTTGGCAATTTTAAAATTTTGCTTTCTTCAGAATATGTTATGAGAATGACGTCCTCCAGATCTCCGTCGTTTAAATTTTGTAACACGGAAAGGATATCCTTGTTCATTTTGACTAAAAATTTAAACTGAATTTGATCCTGATTTTCGTGATGTCATTACGTAGAATTTAAACCCACTACTTTTAGGTCTCCGACCGAACCAGAACCTAAAGAGAAAACTCACGAATTAGGTCCAGGATTAGGTCGGGGACCTAGAATTTCAATCTCCCTATTAACCTAACTGATTCCTAATTTACTAAAAATGAACCTAACCTAAGATATGATGACAAGAAGAGATTGAACAACAGGAACAGGATACAGAATATAGGAGTGTCTTCTCAAGCAGTATCAAAATCCTTACTCCAACTAATTTTACTTAAAATTTTGAATATTAATTACGAAAAACATAAAAAGTAAAGTTAAAAAAGAGAACTGAGTAATTTGAAATTTCCGCGTCGTAACAAAAATCTCAAAACTTGAATCCGTGAGATCTCTAATTGTGGTTTTAAAAAAATAAATTTTTTTTTCATTTTTTACATAAATTAAAAAAAAAATTCTTGAAATTATTTGAATAATCTTCAATCCTCCTACTTTTTACAACTTTTGAAACATAATTTTATATCCAACGTGCTCAAGTCTCAGGACCAGGAGGTACTTATTCCATCGGTAATCAGTAGTGACAGTGAGATTACAAGAAACTTACAACATTGTCACCGACATCTTACGGTCTACTGCCTGACTTCGGTAAGTTTGTTGACCCTTGTGTAGTACCTTTCTCCAAAAGTTGAATAACCTCACCAAAAGTTGAATGACCTTAGTTGAATTCCAATTCTACAGAGTGCTTCCATCAATTTTTACTCCTCATGACGACACAAATCACAAGTAATGTTTGATAAGGGTAATTTTTTCTTTCCAAACAAAATGGACTCCCAGTTGTTCCTTTTTTTATTCTCATTCCGTCATTTTATGCAAACTCAACACCGAATTTAAGAATCCCGTTATTTTGCATTTTGTGAATATTCTGAAAAGTTCTGGTAAGTTTATTTCTTTCAAAGAAAATTTTCGTAAACATCTCTTTCTAATACTTTCTGTAACATTTCAGATATATTATTGGAAATTTATCAAAAAAAAAAACAACAATCAAAGTTGACTTCTGGTGTGAATTTGAAAATTCATCAAAAACTACCTACTTACCCTTGACCTTGGGTAGTGTTTTAGGTAAGTAGGTATTTTTATGTAAAAAATAAACGATTAGAAAGATTTCGGTATGTACCATTCGACAGCGGACTTTCACTAACCGGAAGTGTAACTTTTTAAATAAGGGAGTGGTATTGAAAGGGCTCCCTGTGGTGTAAATTTTGAAAATGCGTTGTTGCAATATCAACTGTCTAAGACTAAAAGTAAAATGCGCCCACCTCTGCTTGAAAACTAATTTGGTAACCTTGTATTTCACTTTTTACACCACAGGTAAAGGATGTTGCCATATTTCCCCATTTTTCTCCATTTCATTTTTTCAACTACTGGTAACTGTTGGAATAAGTTGCCATATTTCTCCATTTTCGGACACGTTATCCGTAATAACTCAAGAACTATTAAACCAATTACCATAAAATCTTTTCCAATACATTCCAGATTACTTAATTTAAGAAGAATAAATTTTTGAAGAAGAATAATTTTTTTTTTTAATTCACGTTAAATGCCGAAAATTTAACTTTTTAAACCGACTGGTACATACCGGGTTGCNTTTTTTTTTAATTCACGTTAAATGCCGAAAATTTAACTTTTTAAACCGACTGGTACATACCGGGTTGCAATAATGAATCAATGAAACAATTGTGTCTAAATTTGTGTAACTAATTACTCGCTTACATTATTTTTTAGAGGGTTGAAAATGTTACGAGTGGCAGGAGTAGTAATTCTCATCTGCATTGTTGGGATCATGGTTCAGGCTCAGGACCCAACAACAGCTGAACCCGTAGCTGAACAAAAAATAGATGCTGCAGTGGATAGCTTACCCATACGTTACCCAGATTATCAATTGACTCTCACCGATGCAACAAATATTTGCAAAGCAGGAACATTGGACAAGCTTGATTATGATAAAGTAAGTCCTGAAGAATATAAAGATAAATCCGTAAAGAATCGACAAACAATTAAGGAGACAGAAATTACACTGTTTTTGACGACTTGCTGTGAAGCGAATANATCCGTAAAGAATCGACAAACAATTAAGGAGACAGAAATTACACTGTTTTTGACGACTTGCTGTGAAGCGAATACTGTTAAAGAAAGTTGTAACAATGATGCTAAGATAAAATCGCAATTTAATGTCTCTACAAACAACTTCGGGAGTCAAAGCGGTGTACGAGGGCATTATCGAAAGGCTACAGATCGAAGTGGAGGAATCGTTTTGAAAATCGATAATATAATCCATATTATTCTTACTATCCTTGGCCTGTCTCAGGTACTTTCTATCTTGTCACGAAAATTTCATAAATAACTAAAACAACGACTCAAGAAGAATAACACAAAAGTTCCAATGATTAGTCCTTGACCCTAATAAAACACAAAATTGTGATTGATATTCCTAAATTCTTTGAAATAAAAATTGGTAGTATGCCTGATAAAACAGTTATCTAATTTAATATTAATTAAATTGTTTCTCTCATTTTGTATAAATATAATTCATATTTTTGGAAAAATTTCCAATTTCTACTGTGTCTCCAACAGTTGACGTAAGAAAGAATTTTTTTTTAAATTGATTCTATCAGACTTCAATATTCAAACTTTCTTCACATCTGATTTGGTAAATTAAAAAGTTTCAATTTTTCCTAGGATATCAACTCCATCCCCTGGTACAACAAACTGTTGAATNGATTTGGTAAATTAAAAAGTTTCAATTTTTCCTAGGATATCAACTCCATCCCCTGGTACAACAAACTGTTGAATACTTAACTTAGGATTCACGGAGTTGAGTTGATTGGTAAAGAAGAAAATTAATAAGGTCAATTACTCAAGTAATTAATCAATAATTTCCGTTTAGATTTGAAGATGTTGATTTTATTTTTATACAGTAGTAGTAGTAGTAGTAGTAGTGGTTCAAATCAATGTGTTAAGATNTTGAAGATGTTGATTTTATTTTTATACAGTAGTAGTAGTAGTAGTAGTAGTGGTTCAAATCAATGTGTTAAGATGAAATTTTGCTGAGATGGTTGAATAATTTAGAACTTACACTATTATCTTCATTCTTGCCATTATAAGATTCATGGAAAAATGAAGTAGATTCCAAGGGTAATGACCCCTAGACAAAGGATAGATACTTTCTGAATAGTTCCAGTAGAATCTTCGTAATCAGCAGGAAGTTCAACACCTAAGAATAAAGAAAAATGATATTAATCTAACTAATTTCTAATTTACCAAAAAATAACTAACCTCCTTGGTACTTAGTAAGATTAGCAGGAACAGGTTTATTTCGATATTCGTATTCCTTCTTGCTTTTGGTAACAAAATGAGCTCCCATCCATATTTTCCCATTAATATCCTTAATAAAAGTCATGCACATCTCCTTGNTTTTGGTAACAAAATGAGCTCCCATCCATATTTTCCCATTAATATCCTTAATAAAAGTCATGCACATCTCCTTGACATCTAAAGAGAGAATAGTTAGAAGTGAAAAAACAAACAGTTAGTTGATATGGAAAGTCAAAGTATAGTAATTGGAATTTGTTATTCTTACCATCTGAGAAAATCTGTTTGAACTCTGTATAAAGAACCAAATACTTTAAATAGAATCTTAAATAATTTTGAGTTAGAAATGAATATTTTTGGAGAACATACCTTCTCCTCCCTTTTGACTCTTTTCTCTGTAGAATGCAATAACGTCATTGACATTCGGCTCTTCGTTTGAATCAACCTTTCCTTCCCATAAGAAGACAGACTCTTGACAATAGAATCCCCAACCATCTTTCTTTGTTTCTGAGATAAAGGATTCAGTCGATTTCGCAGGGAGGTTAGAATTCTCAGTAATTCTGAAGAGAGACCATTGGGCACTGCTGCACAACTGTATAGAGACAAAATCATAACGTAACAAAAACTCTGACATTGTAAATCATTTAAAAAATAATATATCAGCTCATCAACTCACCTTATCATTAAAAGTAAGATCAGTCTGTTTTGCTATAATCAAAGAAAACAAAGACAAAGGTTAATTCAAGTTAACAAATAAATACCTTTCCTTACCCTCATCACGATTTGCGTTTACATGATTGGCCATCCGCATTCGCCAGGCTGGTGATGCAACAATTTTACCTTCTGTTTGCTATATAAAAATTAAGGATTTAGGATTTATCGTTGTTAGCTGTTTTTACTAACAAGGGAACCTCACACCCTATGAATGGAATTGTGGAATTTTTTTTGTACCAATCGATTTGGAATTAAAAATAATGATTTTAGGTATATAATAAATGGGCGGAACTCTTGACCCCCCAGGGCTAGGGCCCACCAAAGGTCAACATTTGGTTCCCTTATAAGGTGGGTCGAGTGACATATCGTTGGAAAGCCCTTTGTGTAGACATTATATAAAATACAGTGGTTGACCTCTGTGACCTTTCTAGACAAAAATATGCTATGTCAAAAAGATTTTTTTTGTAAAAGGTCAACTTTTGGTTCCCTTATAAGGTGGGTCGAGTGACATATCGTTGGAGAGCCCTTCATGTGTACATTCCAAAAAATACAGTGATTGACCTCTGTGACTATTCCGTAGGAAAAGATTATTAGGTCAATATCAACTTATTTATTTATAAAAATTTTCAAAATTATTTTGATTATCAAAAATGTCATTTAATGTACAAAATTATTACAATAATGGTAATCAGTGAAGAAATGTACAAAACAAATGAAATTCATACACCAAGAGCAACGAATTAAATTTTTNAGCCTATCTTCCAAATACCCACATTCGAACCATGCATAACTTATCATGGCTTCATAACGAGGAGAAGAAAACTGGTTATGGACAAGGGACTGAAGTCGTAGAATATTATCCCTTTGGCCCAATTGAACTTCTATATCTTCCATTATGATGAAATCGGAAAATCTCCTTACAAAATTTTTCCATTGGCGAAATAAGAACACGTCTAGTGGCTGAATAATGCTTGTTGTGCCAGGAGGGATGGTTAGAAGTGCGAATTCCATTCCTTCAGGACTCACCTGCTGTAACAATTCTTCGTTGTTTTGAGTTGATAAGGAATCGAGAATTGAAGTTGCTGGTGATTGGATATTTGGAAAGAAAACACTGGTAAACCAAGTTTTCACAATCTCCTTCGATATTTTACCAGATTTTGAAGCCATCACATATATATTTTCAGCTACAAACATAGTACTCTGAACCCGTGGTCCTAATCTTCCACTTGATTCCTTTAAAATGACCATAAGAGGGGCCAATAGTTTTCCGGAAGCACTTATTGTCGGTTGAATGGTGTAGCTATGTGCGCGGCGGACATCCTTATGCGCAGTGGCCGTTTATATATTCGCGCCGGATGTTTCCATGCGCCTACGACGTTTGGATGTTCACATGGCTGTTCATATGTGCGCGCCGGAAAATTTTATGCGCAGTTTCAGTTTATATGTGCTCGCCATTAGTTTGATTGCTTCTACGACACTTATAGGTATATACGTCTGTTTACATATGCGCACCAACCATTTTTATGCTCAGTGGCAGTTTATATGTTCGCGCGAGGAGGCGACAATTATTGGATGCAGGACTGTTTATATGTGCGCAAATAACGTTTTTATGCGCAGCATAAGTTTTTATGCCCGAGGCCCACCGTTCTTTGCGCCGAAAACGTTTATAGGTATACAGAGCCATTTAAATTTGCGCAGCGGATATTTCAATGCGCAGTACAATACGATTATAAAAATATTCGGTTATTTCAGTGTTAACTCACGATTTGTGTTATTTATATCACATTCTGAATAGAATAATTGTTTTAACCTTTACAAACCGATAAAAATTATTCACGCTATAGAAATGATAGTGTAAAATTTAAGAAATAGACCACCTGTTTCGTCTTTTTGACCGATAGTTGAATTTANATTTTTTCCTCCACAAATACAACACGGGTTATGCCCAGCGTTGAAGCAAAATTCCACTGGATTTATGAATGGCAACCTATCTTCCAAATACCCACATTTGAACCATGCATAACTTATCATGGCTTCATAACGAGGAGAAGAAAACTGGTTATGGACAAGGGACTGAAGTCGTAGAATATTATCCCGTTGGCCCAATTGAACTTCTATATCTTCCATTATGATGAAATCGGAAAATCTCCTTACAAAATTTTTCCATTGGCGAAAGAAGAACACGTCTAGTGGCTGAATAATGCTTGTTGTGCCAGAAGGGATGGTTAGAAGTTCGAATTCCATTCCTTCAGGACGCACCTGCTGTAACAATTCTTCGTTGTTTTGAGTTGATAAGGAATCGAGAATTAAAGTTGCTGGTGATTGGATATTTGGAAAGAAAACACTGGTAAACCAAGTTTTCACAATCTCCTTCGATACTTTACCAGATTTTGAAGCCATCACATATATATTTTCAGCTACAAACATAGTACTCTGAACCCGTGGTCCTAATCTTCCACTTGATTCCTTTAAAATGACCATAAGAGGGGCCAATAGTTTTCCGGAAGCACTTATTGTCGGTTGAATGGTGTAGCTATGTGCGCGGCGGACATCCTTATGCGTAGTGGCCGTTTATATATTCGCGCCGGATGTTTCCATGCGCCTACGACGTTTGGATGTTCACACGGCTGTTCATATGTGCGCGCCGGAAAATTTTATGCGCAGTTTCAGTTTATATGTGCTCGCCATTAGTTTGATTGCTTCTACGACACTTATAGGTATATACGTCTGTTTACATATGCGCACCAACCATTTTTATGCTCAGTGGCAGTTTATATGTTCGCGCGAGGAGGCGACAATTATTGGATGCAGGACTGTTTATATGTGCGCAAATAACGTTTTTATGCGCAGCATAAGTTTTTATGCCCGAGGCCCACCGTTCTTTGCGCCGAAAACGTTTATAGGTATACAGAGCCATTTAAATTTGCGCAGCGGATATTTCAATGCGCANCTCGCCATTAGTTTGATTGCTTCTACGACACTTATAGGTATATACGTCTGTTTACATATGCGCACCAACCATTTCTATGCGCAGTGGCAGTTTATATGTTCGCGCGAGGAGGCGACAATTATTGGTATGCAGGACTGTTTATATGTGCGCAAATAACGTTTTTATGCGCAGCATAAGTTTTTATGCCCGAGGTCCATCGTTCTTTGCGCCGAAAACGTTTATAGGTATACAGAGCCATTTAAATTTGCGCAGCGGATATTTCAATGCGCAGTACAATACGATTATAAAAATATTCGGTTATTTCAGTGTTAACTCACGATTTGTGTTATTTATATCACATTCTGAATAGAATAATTGTTTTAACCTTTACAAACCGATAAAAATTATTCACGCTATAGAAATGATAGTGTAAAATTTAAGAAATAGACCACCTGTTTCGTCTTTTTGACCGATAGTTGAATTTATCAGTTGTACAACACCTGTTAAATTCAATCTGTTTCAGTTTTAGTTCGAAGAAATGGCTCTTGTTGTAAAGAATACGAGATTAAATCCAGAACAACGGCAGTATGTTGTTGAAAGATTTTTTATTCATGATCACTTCGGAAGNCGTCTTTTTGACCGATAGTTGAATTTATCAGTTGTACAACACCTGTTAAATTCAATCTGTTTCAGTTTTAGTTCGAAGAAATGGCTCTTGTTGTAAAGAATACGAGATTAAATCCAGAACAACGGCAGTATGTTGTTGAAAGATTTTTTATTCATGATCACTTCGGAAGTCATAGAGTTAGCCATGTCATTAAGGATTTCGAGGAAAAATTCCAACACCGAATTCAACGACAAACTATACTTTGAATTGTTGCAAATATGAGAGAAAATCATAATTTGAAAGATAAGGCTAGAAAAGAGAGGAAGAAGACAGCAACCAGTGCAGAAAGCCAAGCGGAGCTATTAGCCTTTGTGGACGAAAATCCACATGGAAGCATTAGATCCCTTGCTGTTCAGCAGGGAACCAGCCGACAATCGGTTCTCCGAATTCTGCATGGGAACGGGTTAAAGAAATACCAAATAGTTAATCCTTGCAAAACTACCTCAAAGGATAAGGTCCATATGTGGGCCGCGATTTTCCGTGATCGTGTTTTCCTTCATTTCTTTCCGGATAAAGTCACCGTCAACGGTGCGATGTATCTTGTACTTTTGGAGGATGAGTTTATTCCATGGTTGCAGGCATATTGCGCGGAAGAAGGGTTGGAGTTGGAGGAAGTTTACTTCCAACAAGATGGCGCTTCCATCCACTACCATCACCAGGTGCGAGAGTACTTGGATCACACATTTCCTGGAAAGTGGATTGGAAGAGCCGGCCCCATCCCGTGGCCCCCCAGAAGTCCAGACCTTAGTTCTTGTGACTTCTACCTCTGGGGGTGCCTCAAAAATCACATACGTGCTATGCCTCAACGCCCAGACACATTATCTGATTTGAGAACCGTTCNGTACTTGGATCACACATTTCCTGGAAAGTGGATTGGAAGAGCCGGCCCCATCCCGTGGCCCCCCAGAAGTCCAGAGCTTAGTTCTTGTGACTTCTACCTCTGGGGGTGCCTCAAAAATCACATACGTGCTATGCCTCAACGCCCAGACACATTATCTGATTTGAGAACCGTTTTGACAAATATTTGCTCAAATATCTCTGCCCAAACTCTGGAATCTGTACGGGGGAATTTTCTCAAGCATATTGAACTGTGCAACCTGGTTGGTGGACATCATTTCGACCACCTGTTTCGAGGAAAAAACCAGTACCAGTCGACACAGTTGGAGTACAGATTTTAGCTAAGGTACTGCATTTTACTTTTGCATTAATATATTCGCTAAGAAGAAATAATGAAATTATGTAGAAACGTAAGAGGCAACAGACACTACACGGAACAGCGCAAGTCCAACTTCATGAATGCGAAGTTCCTGATTTTTCAACGGAAATTGAACTTCCATTTTTAAACTAGGGTGTAATTTTTCACACGCTTTCTTCAGTTCATGTAGTTTTAGTTTCTATATTTATGTTTAGTTTATATATTTTTGTTTAATTCAATTTTTCTTCAATTATTAATTATGTAATTAGCTTAAATACTAAGCCTAAAATTTATTAATCAAATTAAATGAAGTTAACTAAAATTATAAGCATTAATTATTACCGTTACCATTATTATTATTAACATTATTATTAAACATTTGTAATAATAATTGTAGTGGTTTATTCGGATATTGCCTCGCGGGCGTGTCTACCAATTTGATTTTACAGGGAGTGGTTGATTTATCTTACAGATTGTTTGGTACTATGTCTTGAGTTTAAGTGATTCACAAATGAAGTAATAGAAATCGTCCCATTTTTTTAAATTATTTAAATTAAAACTTAAATCTAATATCTTAGAATTAAAATTAAGGTATCTTATTCTTAAATGTTTAGTTGCGGTACAGTAAAGAAGATGTGAATAAGAAGATGCTTCGTCACATAACGAGCATCTCATTATCATTGAGCAGAGAATTCCTGTAATTANGGTATCTTATTCTTAAATGTTTAGTTGCGGTACAGTAAAGAAGATGTGAATAAGAAGATGCTTCGTCACATAACGAGCAATACTTTATCTCAAATGCCCCTAGGTTAATCCAATTCCCCTTGTGGTGGATGATTGAAAAGTTAAGTCTATATTGAGTGATACACGTGACGAGATGGTGGGGGAGGAGTTCTGTTAAGTGCGGTTCAGTTCCTAAATTTGTTTTTAGTTTGTGATAATGCGGTATGGACTTGGAGTTTCCCTTCCTACGGATGTCACCAGCTTGCAGACCCTCTCGCATATCATTGAGCAGAGAATTCCTGTAATTAGAAAGAACGGGTGCAGTAAGGTTTGGTAAAATGTTTTTTAGCTTTGTTTCTGCAAATAGGGATACAAGTTGTAAGTACCAGCAATGGTCAGGTTTTGTATGAGGTACTGTAGATATTTTTCTTTGTTCGAGAAATGCCTTCATTAGTAGGGAATCAGGATTTGATTTAAGGATTTTTAGTAGCAGGGAGATGGTTAGTTTTGCTATTTGATAAATGATATGTGGTTGACCGGTTTCAAGTCTGACCAAGTATTTAGGTGTAGTTCTAGGTAGCTTCAAGACTTTTTTGAAAAAGTATTGCTGCACTTTTTCCATTTCGTTTCCAGAATTTAGACTCCAGATTGTGGCTGCGAATAATGAATTTGATTGTATAATAGATTGAAATAGAAGACATGTACTATTGAAGTGGAATTTTTTTGTTTTTTGGATAGTNGAATTTGATTGTATAATAGATTGAAATAGAAGACATGTACTATTGAAGTGGAATTTTTTTGTTTTTTGGATAGTAGATAGTATTGCTCCTGTTGCTGCAACACCTTTGTTGATGAAATGGGACGCTGTGAGATGAAAAGTTCCTGTAGAGTGGAATGGGACTCCAAGATATGCATAGGTTCTAACTTGTTCGATGTTTTCGGTTCCCCAACAAAACTTNATGGGACTCCAAGATATGCATAGGTTCTAACTTGTTCGATGTTTTCGGTTCCCCAACAAAACTTTTCCTTTTTCCTCAGCCTTCCTCCTTTACTAAATATTACAACTTTTGTTTTTGATAAATTCGCTTTAAGTGTTCTTTGTTCCAAAAAGTGTCTGACTGAGTTAATTTTTTCTTGGAGTGACTCCATAGTTGGGGCAACTAGAACCATATCGTCTGCGTATAGCAGGATGTGAACCTGAGTGTCCATGAGAAATATTCCTGAGGCTAGTGGCTTAGCTACCTCTTGGACAATCCCATTGANATATTCCTGAGGCTAGTGGCTTAGCTACCTCTTGGACAATCCCATTGATAAATAGATTGAATAGTGTTGGACTAAGTGGTTCACCTTGGACTCCTTTTGTAATTTTTATTTTTTCAGTAAGGCCATCTGTGGTCTTTATTCTAGTGTTCGCTTGATTGTAAATATTTGCTATGGTTCGGATGAATTTGGTGGAAATTCCAACTGTGTGCAATAATTTCCATNATTGATAAATAGATTGAATAGTGTTGGACTAAGTGGTTCACCTTGTAGAACTCCTTTTGTAATTTTTATTTTTTCAGTAAGGCCATCTGTGGTCTTTATTCTAGTGTACGCTTGATTGTAAATATTTGCTATNATGGGACTCCAAGATATGCATAGGTTCTAACTTGTTCGATGTTTTCGGTTCCCCAACAAAACTTTTCCTTTTTCTTCAGCCTTCCTCCTTTACTAAATATTACAACTTTTGTTTTTGATAAATTCGCTTTAAGTGCNAACTTTTCCTTTTTCTTCAGCCTTCCTCCTTTACTAAATATTACAACTTTTGTTTTTGATAAATTCGCTTTAAGTGCTCTTTGTTCCAAAAAGTGTCTGACTGAGTTAATTTTTTCTTGGAGTGACTCCATAGTTGGGGCAACTAGAACCATATCGTCTGCGTATAGCAGGATGTGAACCTGAGTGTCCATGAGAAACATTCCTGAGGCTAGTGGCTTAGCTACCTCTTGGACAATCCCATTGATAAATAGATTGAATAGTGTTGGACTAAGTGGTTCACCTTGGACTCCTTTTGTAATTTTTATTTTTTCAGTAAGGCCATCTGTGGTCTTTATTCTAGTGTTCGCTTGATTGTAAATATTTGCTATGGTTCGGATGAATTTGGTGGAAATTCCAACTGTGTGCAATAATTTCCATAGCAGCAGATGGTTTGGAGTGTCAAAGGCTTGAGTTAAGTCGATAAAACAGGCGTAAAGTTTCCGATTTTTTGAGATTTGTTTCTGTATCATCGTGTTTAATACAAAGATATGATCTAGGGTACTTTTCCCTTTTTGAAATCCGGCTTGTAGTTGTGAGATCTTGTCATTTCTTTTAATCCAAGCTGTTAGTCTGGAGTTTAGAATTGTGGAGTACAGTTTCTCGATTGTATTTAGCAGGGATATTGGTCTGTAGTTTGACAGAATTAGAGGGTTTCCTTTCTTGAGTATTGGTGTTATCACCGAGTGGCACCAAGAGGCAGCGGATGTTCCTGTGTCGTATGTAAGTTGGAAAAGTGTGCATAGTGTCATAATAAGGAAAGGCGTCCTTAGTTTCCAGATCTCGTTTGGAATTTTGTCGGGTCCGGGGGCTTTTTTCAGTTTTAGTGATTTGATGGTCATGACTACTTCGAATGGTGTGAAGTCGGAGTCCAATTGAGAAGGTTTAAAGCTAGATGGGATTGAGATGTTTGTGGAAATATACTCGCCAGTTGGGTCGAAATTATTATTATTAATAATTAAACATTTGAGATTAAAATTCCCACTCCCTATTTATAGGGAGCAACGGGGGCTACGGCTAAATTTAACGCTTAAGCTTGTTGGGAGTATTTTGTCAATCCACAACTTTTGCGTTATTTTTTGTCCGGGTGCCTTTCATCTTCCTTTTGATCAAACAATTTAAATCAAAAGTGACATTTGATTTGTGATTTTAAAGTTAGTTGCTCTTACTTAAAATTAGTATAACTATAAGGAAATCCGGAGTTCGGACAAAAAATGTATTTAGTTAACAGTTAACAACCGGTTGGATTCGGGCCTTAGGGGCGAAGTGAAATTTTCTAAGTTTTTTAACATTG